>JARHVA010005093.1:67500-202500 GCA_037957365.1 Torreya grandis
CATGTTTAATTTATTTTTTATATTTTATTTTAAAATTAATTTCTAATTTTGGTTACATGTATATAATATAAATTTTATAATAATATTTGTATTGGAATAGGTTCAACTCTGCATGAGGTATGAGCATATAAGGGCCTATAGTCAAACCTTGGAGGAATCCAAGGCATTTAACAGATCTTCATCTATGAACAAGGTATCCCATAGAGACTCTTATTTTATGAAGGAAAAGAGAGGGAAACTATTTGATGAGTAGGATGTCTTAGATGATGTACTTTTATATATGCCTAAATGAAAATGTATGTGTTTTTATCATTGTATGTGTATGATACATTCACCTTTCATTCTATTATGTTTCTAGATGGTGTAATTTTTTTACACCTATATGAAAATATATGCATTATTTTAATTGTATATGTATGCATGATTGGAATTGTATACCTATATGCCATTCATCTGACATTATATTATGTTCTTATTTTGTATACCTTAATGGATTTTACACACACACACACACACACACACAAACACATGTTCACATTTTGTGGTGATAATCTTCCCACATACAAGTTGTCTCGCATTATTAAAAAACTAAATTTTATGTTTATAAGACTATATTTAGATATGATTGTATTTAATATTCAATTCCTATAATTTATTAATACTAACTTACAATCTTTTAATATGTGTTATTATTACAACTATATGTAAGGAAAATGTATAATGTTTGAAATAGAGTCATATATTAATATGAAGTACCTCTCATGATTGGGCTACACCATTTATTACTATTCTAATATCCATATCCTTTCTACACTAGTTTAATATTATTTGGGACTTGATATTCACATTTTGTATTCATTAAACTTATAGACATACCACATTTATATTATAATTACTTGATTTAAATACATAATCGGATACTCATCTCTTTCATACCTTATTTGGATGCCCTTATATATTTTACTTGTGCATGTTTGATGAAATGGTTATTTTCTACCTCCTCTTTGTGCATGTTTGATGAAGTGGCTATGTGATACCTCTTCCTGTGGGTTGTTTGAAGACTCTTCTTTGGCCCTTTAAAGTAGCACAATATTTTAATTCTCATGTCTCCTAAGGCATTGGAATAATATTTTGGTTATATCTCTTGTTTTATTCATAGACTATGTTTTCTCCCTTTTCTATGAACTCAAATTGGTAAATTTATTATCTTTTCATCATATTTATACTCCATTGTTCGGGTGCATGGAAATACTGACAACAGATGTTGTCAAAATTGAAGCTGTAATTAGATAAATCCACCTATGGTGCTTCATTATTCAAAATTGGCATTGCCAACATATCTGAGGTGGTAAATAACATTTAGGATTAGGTTCTTAACCTTTGATCATGCATGTTCAAGAGAGACACCACCCATTCCTGTTTCAAGAACACCATTCCCAAAAAAAGAAAAATGTGAGTTTTTAACCTAACTTCAGGCATTCATAAAATAAAAATGGTAAGTAATTGGAATGAAACATAAGAACCTTAATTTGAATGTCTAATCCCTCTAATTTATACATGGATCATGTTAATGGAATCTTCATGATTAATTGAGGGCATATGTTGTAGTGATGAGTTCTAAAATATATTTTTTTACAGTGAAGAGACAAGTTCTTATCCTCAAACTAACATTTCTACCTCTGGGACCCCCAGGTGAAACTTCATCACTTTGATCACATCTATTCCCATGATTTACATGGTATCCCATGACCTTAACCTTAAAACCTAGTTTAATAGAGTGGAAAACATTGGCAATAAATGTTGTCAAAGTTATATATGTAAATGGAGAGATCCACCTTTGATGATTCATGGATTAAAACTAGAATTTACATCATGTCTAGGGTGGATGATAGCATTTAGGACTAGGTTATTGGCCTCTAATTATGCCTAGTTGAGAGACTCAGCACCCATTTTGGCCTCAACAATGCCCTTATAAAAATATGAATAATTAATTTTTAGCCTAACTTTAGGCATGCATAAATATAAATCATAAGTCATTGTAAAAAACCATAAGAACCTTAAATTTTATGTCAAATACTTATAATTTCACCGTGCAGAACATCTATGAAAACTTAAATATGAATCTATGGCATAAGTTGTGGTGATGGGTCCTAAAATGCAACTTTTTTGTAGTGAAAGGAAATGTTCTTATCCTCCAACTAGCATTTCCATGTTCAAGACCTATAGGTGTAATTTTGTCATTTGGATCACATTTAGATAGGTTAATGACATGTTTTCCCTTGAATTTGACCTCCAAACCCACACAGAAGCATGTTTTCACTATTATTCAAAAGTGTGAAAACACTGACAATAGGTGTTATCAAACTTAAAGTTGTAAATAGATAACACCACCTCTAATTCTTCATGGATTAAAAGTAGTATTTCCATCATCTTCATGTTTGATGAAGTGGTTATGTTATACCTTCTCTTTTGGTTTGTTTGGAGACTCTTTTTTGTCCCTTTGAAGTAGTGCAATATTATAATTATCATGTCTCTTAAGGCCTTGGAATATTTTTTGGTTGTATATCTATTGTTTTACTTCATAAATTATCTTTTCACCCTCTCCACTACACTCAAATTGGACATTTATTCTCTTCTCAACATACATCTTCTCCATTATTTAGAATCATGGGAACACTGATAATAAATGTTGTCAAAGTTGAAGTTACAATTAGATAAATCCACCTATCATGATTTGTGAAATAAAATTGGCATTTTCAAAATATTTATGGTGGAAGATGACATCTACAACTAGGTGCTTGGCCTTTGATCATGCCCAATCAAGAGATATACCACACATTACAGTGTCGAAAACACCCTCCCTAAGAAATGAAAAATGTAGGTTTTTAACCTAACTTCAAGCATGCATAAAATATAAACTATAAATAATTAGAATAAACTAGAAAAGCATTCATGTACATGTCTAATCCCTCTAATTCCAACCTAGATAACTTTAATGGAACCTTCATGATAAATTTATGGCACAAGTTATAGTGACAAGTCCTAAAATAAAACTTTTTTATAGTGAAGAGACAAATTCTTGTCCTCTGATTTAACCTTTTAGGGTTTTACACAAGTAATTCCTGTGTTTGGTTAAAGGGATGAGATGTCTAAATCAGTTAAATAAATATTTATTGATTAAATAATGATTTTTTATGACCTTTGAATTTGTTTGGCTTTCTAACAATAGTAATAAATAGGGATAAATAGAGACAGCTAAAAATTGACTATCACAAATGATCTAAGTTCTCTAAGTTGACATCTAAGCAATAGTTTTTGTCATCAATAAGATTTTGGTGTTTGTCTACTTGCTAAATAGTAGTGCCTAATTTGGATAGTAGTACTATCTATGGTAGTGTCGTCAATGTAGCGCTAATGTCCCCTTTATGGGATTGTTCCTATTTTCAAAGAGTACTTTTACCTGTTAATGTATGTTCTATAACTGCATGATCAAAACCCATAGCTCTATATTGTACTAGAAAACTTAATTTTATTTTTAAAGCCTAATCTCCTTGCAAGTATGGCATAATCAATAATTTTGTGTGATAGTATAATGGACTAGACATCTTCAACACCCCATTGTGTAGAGAGTTACCTATATACAAATACTTCGAGGAGGGATCAAGTCTGAGGTAGTTCTCCCACTTATTTATTGATGTATGTGAAAGTTAATTCTAGAATGAGAGTTTCCTTGGATGCCTTGAATTTTCTTGAGATTTTAAATGTTTGAAAACTATACATAGGGCTATTGTAGATGGTAGTATGTAGAAAGCAAGGTAGAATATGGATCAAATACCTTAATTTTTCATAGCTTTGTCTTTGGTTTGAATAGTCTTTGGATCTATTTTCCATCTAGTCAATAAAGGTGGATTAGACTTGTATTTATAGGGTTATGTTACTTGGGTGGATAATAAACTAAGCTTAAGCCAATCTTAGGAGGGGCACACGTTTGAAAAACTATCCATTGAGAAGATTTGAAGCTAAGGATAGTAGCACCCAGTTGGGGACACTAGTGCCATGTGGTTGTAGTGTCTCAAATGTGGTGTTAATGTCCTTTTGGAAGACTTATAATAAATTTTAATTGGTATCTAGGATGATAGTTTTGGGACTGTGTCTTGACTAGTTATACGTGATTGTGTTCTACTGAATGACTAGAACTATAAGTCTAATACTCAAAGATAGGTCTATGTCTAACCTAGGGATAGGTTGACTCAAGTGAAACTCTAAGCATCCAATTACCACTTTTATATGATTATATTTTACCCCCCCCCCCTTTTATGTTAGTAATACAACAAAGATAAATGACTAGTATAAAGGAAAAATAAGCATACATGGACTTACCTTAGAAGTGAAACCCACATAACTAAGTTTGAATTTGTGAATCAATGTCTGTGTATGTGGAACATGATCCAAAGCAATTTCCTATAATGAAACATGAAAAAATCAATCCTTAAGATTTGATCAAAATCAAAAGAATGTGTTGAATTGAAATGACTAAGTAAAGTGAGAGGAAAGGAATGCATACACCTCATTGGGTAAATGAACCAATGTATGAAACTAGTGACAACATATGTGTGTGAATGTGCATATGATCATAGCATTTAATAACTTGAACTAATTTGATGCCTTTCTCAATCCTCATATGGGTGGATCAATAACTCAATCTATTTTTTGACTCCATCATTGCCCACCACTGCTTGGTAGATCCTAATATTTGTTAATAGCTTGGATAAGACTATAAGTGTGCTAAACCCTCTCATGTAGGTGGATCAAGAACTCAAGTAGGCCATGACTCCATCATTTCCCATAGTTTGAATTAGATGAATATATAATTATACTACACAAAGTTCTATAAGTATCTATCTTAGTAATCTAATTATGTATACAACTCCATGCCCTCTCAGTTATATTAGGAAGAACTGGGCCACATGGGAATTCTCACCATTGATGATGGAGTAAGGCATGAATCTAGTTATAACCTAGAATGTGATTGAAAGTGTATATAATGTAGATAATGACATGGATTTTTCCATTCCATCTGATCAACCTATTTGAATCTCATTATATAGAAACTATGTGTCATGTACATGCCCCCAATCTAGTATTTGAGTATATTGAATCTAGACCAAGTATGTCATATCTTAATATGTGTAAATGATCTAAATTTATTAGTGATCATGTCATTCATTATGCCCCCAAATCTAATAAACTTGTATGAATTTAAACTAGAATGAATGAATCTAAACTAAATCTAAACATAATTGTCAAATATGTGACTGTATTTATGCAATCTATAATGTACTTGCTGTACTAATTTGAATGATATAGATTATCCTAAAGTTGGGGATATTGGATAGTAGCACCATATAGTGTAAATGAACACCATGTGGTGATAGTGTCCTAATATATTCACTAATGACTACCTAGTTTGATTTATGCATGATCTAAACTGACTACTAAGTCTCTATTTTGTTTTATTTTTGCCTTGAGTTTGATATCTAAAATTGAGCCTATGTGCTGAAATGTATCTATGAAAAGTAATGTAGGACCCTGATCTCTATGAAAACCCTTGTGAATGCCCCCCTTTTTTAGGGTAGTTATGGAATCTATAAAAGAACGTCCCTCTAAATTAATAGCTCTGTAAAATGTGTTAGTCAGAGCATGTGCATGATTTTCTAAAATAATGTAAAACTTAACTTTAGAATGTAAATGCATCTGAACATAAGTAAGAAATTTAATATGTATGTTGTAATATAGCATTACACAAGGATGTCAAGATAGATGTAATTAATGTATATAAAATAAAAATTTGAGTAACTACCTAGGGGATGCATCATGATGTCCATCAAGGCTCCCAAGTAGGAATGGTAGATGCATGAGGTCCCTCATGGCATCAAAAATTGGGTTGTGGGTGTAATAAGTAAATACAAGTGTCATGGTGTAGAAGCATACAATTAAGGATACATTCAAACACATGAGGCACACAAAAGTTTGGTCAATAGGACACAATACAAAGGACATGTGCACATGTCACTAAATCTAATAATGAATAAAGACAAGGACATGTTCAAATATCTACATATATAAATAAAAAATAATTTGGAATAGAGCCACAGAGAATGGCATGTTCAAATGTCCACATATAGAAACATGAAATAGAATGCACAAGGGACATGGGCACATGTACAAAAAAATACAAACATAGAAGTGGCATATAAGCTAAAGAAAAATGGCATATACAAATTCCATCAGAATGGAAAAAGCATATGAAACACAATCAAATCTAATCTATGAAGTAGAAATGAAAGCATGTATAATTATGTAAGACAAATCTATGTAGATTCTAAGATGAATATATATTGAGTCTAGCTAGTGATATTTGGTATAAAAACTTACCAATGGGGAACAATGATCAATATCAAGGTAAATCAATGCATAAACTAGAATGTATAGTATGTAAAGATAAAACCTAGTTATAGCAACTATGTAAGAGATGCCCCATGTGGCTGAATGTATCAAATATATAAACCTAAATTAGTGTAAATGCCCCCAATAGGTAGATTATATCTAGTCTAGATCATTATAGTGGACCGGAGTCCTATCTGGAATCTGTAAGCACTCGACAAGAACAAATGAAGCATATGTGTATGATAAAATTGACTATACTAAGATAACTAGCAATATTAAATAACTAGAAATAGTATAAATGTAAACATATAAATGCATACAATCTTTAAAATTTTGTGTTTTTAAAATATTTGAATGTTTTATTAATTCTAATATGTTACATTGTTTTTGTGTTTGTTGAGTATAAGTTATGTACAAGCATATAAAAATAAACTATGGACAAGGAAAAAAAGAAAGAGAAAGAAGTATGTACAAGAGTAGGAACCATACTAGCATATGAGTCTAATAAGAGACTCACCATCATCATCACTTGTGTCAAAGAGTGTAATTATGGTCGTGTATGCATTGTGAAATGGAAACTATGAGCTCATGATCTGGTGTGATATATAATCCGAACCTGACACTACCTAAGTGGTGATGCTATGATGTTGTACCATTGACTATGATACCCTATGAATTATATGGTTATTATAGACCCATATGGTAGATGTAGAAGCTATAGGTGATGAAGGTTACCTATGTTGAAAACCCCTATATGCCAATATAACTAATCTCGACATAACCTTAGTATAGGATGGTCCTCTAGAATCTATGATGTATCTTGAATGAAATGGTCTCTCTAGTAATGGTCTTTGATGGAGAGTATGCATGCATGTAGACACTATAGAAGTAGACCCCTTCTTCTCTAAGGACTCTTTTGAACAATTTGATGTATGCATGGGATTTTTACTCTCTACTGTAACTGATAATCATGTAATATCTGGTAGTGGAACTGGAATTACAACTTATATTGATGATGGAACTATGATTAGAATTTGTGATGGAAATTCCTATTAGATGGGAAGAAGATAATCATATGGGACACCCTCAATATTAACCACCTAATTAGCATGTATATACTTGAGGTATCAGTTAACATTAGATGGGATGGATTGGAGCTATTATAACCATGGCCTGCCTAATAATATATCAAATACACTCACATTAGGTACTACTAGAAATTGAGTGTCTAGGTGTGTTGTTCCAATCTATAATGGAAACATAATCTCTATAATTAAAATCTAAACATGGACACTTAAAACACTAATGACTATATTATTGGGGAAAATATCCTGATTTGTGAAGCTTAAATATTATAAAAGTAACATGGTGCACATTCTTATCCTTGACCTATTGTCAACCATGACACTATGAATATGATGGTGGTATATATATGTTTTTATGAAGATCACATGTAAATTTGTGTCATCATCCACATTCTCCTGCTCTGAAAATGTGATAATTGATCTAGGTGGCACTGTAGCATGATACATACTAATAATGTTACATAAGGTATGTGTCTCCTCTATAACTTTGTGATAGGAAAGTGGTGGTGTATGATCCTAGTATGTATAATTAACACCTAATGTACCCCTTACCTTATTGTTTTTATGCTTTGAGAATGGATCTAAAAATATATTGTCTTTTCCTCTGTTTCATGTTTTGGTGCCTTTGTGGGTGTGCCCACATCAATATTGTTTGCCTCAATGAGATCTTTTATCTTGTGCTTCAGGATAATGCATTTGTTTATCATGTGTCTTGGTGTGTTGTGATACTCATATAATGTATTTTAATCATAACTTTTGGAAGAGGTGGTTTTATATCAACATCTTTAATGGGAGGGAGAGATATGGCATTGCATTCTAATAGTTTTTTTAAAACTCATGTTGGTGACTTTGGTAGATGAGGGAAGACATTATGATGAGGAACTAATGGAACCAATCTAGGAAAAGGATCTAAAGCTACACTGACTATGGTCTTTTCATCACTTTTTTTTTATATGGCCCTAACCTTGTATGGAGATTTGTTTGTACTTTTAATAGTTTAATCTAATCCTTTTGTGTACTTGAGTTTTCCCATTGCTAAGACCTTAACCTCTCTTTCCTTAATTATGTGGCACATATCTATAAATATGGAAAACTTCTTGAATAAGATTTTTTCATGAAGCATTGGTAATATACTCTATTTAAATATATCTTAAATCTCTATGTCTAACTTGAGGCTATTCAATTTTGATAGTATTATCTTGTATCATAAGACATAATCAGCTATAGGCTCATTTGGATTTTGATTTAGATGTGCCACTTATGCATATGATATATTATCCCTTATATTGATAGAGAAGTGTGTTAGTAATATATCTTATAAATAATTGAATTTCATAATAGATTGGTTTGGCAAATCATAGAACTACTTTAGGGCATAATCCTTGAGACTGTGTGGAAATAACTTCATAATAAGCCAATCATTAGACACATAGTCCACACATGCTACATGAAAGTATCTAAGGTGATGGTCAGGTTAACCATTGCCATCATATATGTGAGCTTATGTGTTACTAAACCAGATGGAAAGGGAGTTGCCACAATGTGATTTGCCAAAGGTGTATACAAAATGTTTTAATCCAAGGCATGTGATGGCTTAGTTTATACCTACTCAATATGTAGTACCTTATATTGTAGAGAAAGAACCTCCTACATAAAGGATTGTACATCTACAGGATAAGAACTAGTCACAAGTGGTGTAGTTATCACTAATGGTTGAATAATAAGTTTGGGTTGTGTTATCTGAGTTGGTTGAGTGGGCCCCACTCAAGGTGTACACCATCATTAAATAGAAGGGTTCAATATTGAGTATTATTGTTTTTATTCTTTATTTATAATATGGCCTATAAAATATATGCATGATCATGGGGTTATTTCCAAATTATATCTCTAAAGCCCTATAATACCTCATCCTTGTTCACAAAAATATCATTATCATTAAGTGGAGGTAGTTTATCTTGATACTCAATATTCACCTGATTGTGTTCTTAGTTATATTTTTCATCATTAGATGTATTGCATTTGAAATCCACACAATCAAGGTGTGAAGGATTCATATCCATAATTATAATAGGTTCCTCATCCTTGTTATAGGTTCAAATAGCTATAATCTGAATATGCTCTATAGGATTACCACCTAATTTATAACTTCTCAGGGGAAGAGGATTTTTTAGATGGTATATAGAAAATAAATTAAAATAGATATACTAGAATAAAATATATGAATTGTAAATAATTAATATAAAATAATGAAAATATGATTTAAAAAAAGGATACAAAACCAAAGAGTATATAGGGTTAGGGTTTTTTGAAAGTAGGGTTTCTTTTGCAATAATTTAAATTAGATGTAAAATAAATTGAAACCCTAATGTAAAATTTTACTTTAATTTAGCTAGGTTATCTAAATAAAATCATAAAATTAGAAGTATTCATCCCTAAATTTATTGCATACAAATAGGAATTAATGCAAGCTAGGTTTTTATGCAATATTAGAAGTAAGATAGGTTCACCAAATGATTTAACCTTTTAAGGTTTTACACAACTAATTCCTATGTTTAGTTAAAGGGTTAAGATGTCTAAATCAACTAAATAAATATTTAATAATTAAGTACTATTTTTTTATGACCAATGATTTTGTTTGAATTTCTAATAATAGCAATAAATAGGGATAAATAGAGACTTAGCTAAAAAATGACTATCATAGATGATCTGGGTTCTCAAAGTTGAGATCTGGGTAGTAATCTATGTCAATAATAGGATTCTAGTGTTCATCTACTCACAAAATAGTAGCACCTAGTTTGGATAGTAAAACAATATTTGTGTAGTGTCCTCAATGTGGAGATAACATCTCCTTTGCATAATTGTTCCTATTTTTAGGGAGTACCTACAATGTCTATATGTTCTGTTCTAACATGACAAAAACTTGTAACCTTGTATCATACCCAAGAAAACATGATTTGATGTGAAAATATTAATCTCATTGATAATACATTATAAGAAATTATTTTTATGTTAGTAGGATGGAATGGACATCCAACTAAGTAGAGAGTTTCCTACATACCAATACTCATAGGAAGGATCAAGTCTGATGTAGTTCTCTTGCCTAGTGTTTGATGTATGTACAATTGAATACTAGAGTGAGAGTGGCCTTAGATGCCTTGAATGTGTTTGAGATTTTAAATGCTTGATAACTAGACTTGAGAGTAATATATATCATAGTATCTATAAATTAGGATAGAATAGGGATCAAATACCCTAATTTTGCACAACTTTATCTTTCGTTTGAATAGCTTTTGCATCTATTTTCCACCTAAACTTCAATAAAGGTAGATTGGACTTGTAGTTATAGGATTATGTTTCTTATGTGCATAATAAAATGAGCTAAATACAACATTAGGATTTTAAAACATGAAAATATATACATTAGGAAGATCCAGGTCTAAGGATAGTGGGGCCCAGTTGGGGACACTAGCACCATGTGGTTGTAGTGTCCCAAATGTGGCACTAATGTCCTTTTGGAAAACTACTGAGAAAGTTTGATTAGGATCTAGGATGATAGTCTTGATACTATATCTTGATTAGATATAGGTTATTTTGGTATTTTTAATGATTATAAATGTAATTCTAATTCTAAAATATAGGTCTATGGCTAGATTATGGATAGGTTGATTCAAGCGACACTCTTAGCATCTAATTACCACTTTTAGGTGATTACATCCTCTAAATAAAATTTATACCTCAAGGACATATAAGTCAAATTTCATAACTTAGATAAAATTTGGACCATTTAATTGCATGTCATCCCATGTCTTTGACCTCCAAACCCACTTGGAATCATGTTTTCACTATTGTTCAAAAGCATGGAAACACTGGAAAATATTCTCAAAGTTGAAGCTATAGATACATAACTCTGTCTTTGATTATTCATGTCTCAAAACTAAAATTTACATCACATATAAGGTGTTTTATATCATTTATTACTAGGTTATTGGCCTTTGATAATACCTGGTTGAGATACTTACCACCCATTTTGGCCTCAAGAATGCCCTTCCTAAAATAAAAGAAATAAAAATTTTAGCCTAACTTTAGGTGTGCATAAAATATAAATCATAATTCATTGGAAAAAAACCATAAAAAAACTTAATTATTTGTCTAATCCCTATAATTTCATGCTAAATCACATTGATGGAAACTTAAATATGAATTTGTGGCACAAGTTGCAGTGACGAGTCCTAGAACAAAAATTTTTTGTAGTGAAGAGAAAAGTTCTTATCCTCTAATTACTATTTCCACCTTTGAGACCTCTAGGTGAAATTATATCACTTGGATCACATATGGATAGGACAATGACTTGTTCCCATGAATTTGACCTCCAAACCCACATGGAATCATGGTTTTACTATTGTTCAATATTGTGGAAACATTAATAACAAATGTTATCAAAGTTAAAGTTGTAGATGGATAACACCACATATGGTGCTTTATGGATCAAATATGGCATTTAAATCATGTTCAAGGTGGTGTATAACATCCATAACTAGGTTTTTATCCTTGATCATGAATGTTTGAGATATCCACCACCCATTTTATCCTCAAGAATGCACTTCCCAAAATAAGAAAATCCATTTTCACACCCTAACTTATGTCATGCATAAATAGTAAGTCACTGGCATGAACCAAAAGAAACATAAAATGAATTTTTAATCCCTATAATTTTAATCAAGTTCAATTCTATGGAAAATTCAAGATGAATATTAGGCACAAGTTGCAGTGATAGGTCCTAACATGTAATGTGTTTGTAGTAAAGAGATAATTTCTTGTCCTCCAATTGGCATTTCCACCTTCAAAACATCTATTTGTCAGTCCATCACTTGGATCACATATATATAGGATAATTTCATGTTTTCCCATGACCTCAAACTACAAACCCACCTAAAAGTGTGTTTTCACTAATATTTAGGGCATCAAAACACTGATAATAGATGTTGTCAAAATTGAAGCTACATACAGAGAACTCTACCTCTGGTACTTCATGGATATAATATGGAATTTACATCACATATGAAGTGTTAGATAATGTACACTACCAATTTATTTTCTTATAATAATTCTTGGTTGAGAGACCCACCACCCATTCCTTCCTTAAAAATTCCCTTCTATTTTATTATTTTTAGAATAATGGTGTTTTATTCCTAGTTAAATAAACAGGTCTGAGCAAAGTAAATCAGTAAATAATATGCAAGAATTAAACTACTAATTTGTATAAGTAAATTTTTATTTTTTCCTTTTCTAAATGTAGTAATAAATAAGAGAAATATAAGATAGCCTATTTTGAATGATCCAGATTGAGACAGGGTCTAATACTGGAGGAACACGACTAGGAAACTATTGAAAACTAGATCCTAGGGTTCATTTATAGATTGGATAGGATCATTGAAAGTAGGACAATTTGCTATCTATAATTGTAGTCCTTTTATAGTGATATTGTCTAGGTGGTATGATATTTTTGGGTTCTGTTCAGTAGGCTTGTGTTACTCTATCAGTGAAATATTGAACCTTGGAATCCTTCAGAGCTCATTATGCATCTATTATTAATCTTCAAATCCCTAGGAGATAATTTTTCTTGAACTTGATTAGAAAAGGTAGAGAAGGGGTTAGTGTGTAAAGAATACATTAGGCATACTTCACATCCTATGTATAGCCACGCTACTTATATACTAATACTCCAAGGAGGGATCAAGCTAATGTAGTTATCCCATTGAAGTGCTTGGTGTAATTTTGTATTGATAAATGAAATTATATGCAAAAATATATGTAATTTGGATGGATAGGGACTAATGAAAAGGTTTGAATAAGCTTGAAATGATCTTGGAAGGTTGTATATAGAGAATAGGGAAGAGTTCTTGAGTGTATTTCTTGTATTCTTGCTTCTCTCTTGTAAATGAGTGTCAACCCCTCTAAATGAAATTTAAATGGCCTTTTATAGGGAAATTAATGATCATGGGTTAAATAAATTCTCATTAGGCCAAAAATAAAAAGGATAAGGATCTAAAAGAGTCTAATCTTTATAACCTATTTTGCACTTGGACAACAACACCAAAATCAAGACACCATGGGTTTGAGTACTCCTATCCAAGTTGGGCATTATTTTCTAGAGGGAATGAGACTTAGGGGGATGGATTTGGGCTAAAAAGAGTTACCAGGGTTTATAAGGGTTATGTCAAAAAGGCTATGGATGACTAGGAATTAGTGAAAGAATAGCCTAGAAGGGTTGTGTAATCAAGTAGGAAGACCTATGGATTGGGTGTCATTAAACATGCTTAAGTCATCCAATTTCACATTTTATATGACTACATTTATCCCCTCTTTATTCTAGTGATGCAAAAAAGTTAAATACTAGGATAAAGGAAAGTAAAAAAGAACACCTCAACTTATCTATAAGGAAGAAGCTCATGAAGTTGTGTGATGTTAGATGTGCATAGAGAGCACCTTGTGAAGTGTGAATCTATAATGAAAACATAAAATTAGATCAGTTCTTATTAGATACACTATATCTAAAATAAGAATGTATAAAATCTAAGTAAGAGGAAGAGAAATGAATGAATACACTTCACTAGGTACGTGAACCAATATAAAACCTATTATGATGTTGGATTATGATGGATGATGTTGGGTATGTGTTGAATCAAGAGTAATATCACAAATAGAGTTGAGTGATCAATTCCCCAAAAAGTGGCTCAAAAATGCAAAGGTTGGAATTCAAGCTTCATCATCACCAATTGAGTGAAGCTAATGAATCATTCATGTGTTAATCGATGTTTGGATTATATGTCTAATCCCTCTAAATAGGTGGCTCAAAACTGCAAAGGTTAGCCCTTTGGCTCCATTGTTACCCCATAAGTAAAGCTATTAAGTGATACCAGTATAGAATAGATGTCATATGAGATGGCTCATAGAGCCCATGGATATTCTATAAATCTGATAATGTGGCATGGATAACCTAAATGTATGTTGAAAAATAGGACACTCCTGGCCATTTCAAAAGATGGAGGTTAGGCTTATATGAAATCCACTCCAAAACTGATGTATTAGGCTTATATGAAAGCCAAATCAAGTGCTCAAAATTTAAACTTGTATGAAATTTTAACTTGAAAGTGATGTCAACAACTTCTAGATGGAGTAAGGCATGCAACTATTGAGAATACTTGGATAATAAACTAAACTCAGACATAAAAGAGGACCAATGTTCCATGCATATTTCCCCTAATAATTGGTGTTTATAAAATGGATTTTGATTTGGAAGTTATGTCATCTACCTAATCTAAAATTGAAAGTGGGAATCATCATGCCATACATGATAACCCCCTATATCTAGATTCTCTAAGAAAACTATACTAAACTACTAATTCTAACTAATTTGGTTGTGTAAAAACTATATCTAAACTAAAATTTTTACCTATTTCTAGAAAGTCTCAATGTTTTTTTACTTAGATGGGGGTGCCAAAATGAGGACACCCCTATGTTTGGTGGTCCTATCCATTTCTAGCATTATTGTCATATGCTAAAACTTGTTGTTGATCTAGGATTATCACTATTTTTTTCTCTATTATGACTGGTTCAACCTTTAGATTCTAAACTGGGTGATTTGAATGTTGTTTTGACATAACCTATATTTTAAACTCAGAGTGTGTGGTGTAAGAATGACATAATCTAGATGGTGTAGTCATGTAGAATATGCCCCTAGTGGGTAGGTATATTTATGTGTGTCTTGAATGTAGAAGTAGGAATGCCCCCTCAATGGGCAGAGTGAAGCAATCAAATAGTTGGATGTTACTACACACACTCAAAGAAGATCAAGTGAAGCATGATAATGTCAAAAAATTGACATACAATAGAATGAAACAACAAATGTAAGTCCTAGCATGATAATATTAATGAAAAGCATAGATGATGCATATAATCAAAATGTTTTTGGTATTTTTTACATATTTTAATGTTTTTTGTATTTTGTGTCTTTGTATTATTTTTGTATTTTGATATAAGCTATGTGTGGGTAAAACTAGGAAGAAATGATACATACTAAGGAGTCTCAGATAGACTACCTGTCATAGTGTCCTATATCAAACAACTAAATTATGCTTGATCATGAGGCATAATTGAATGTCTAAGATTATAAAGCTAAAATCTATGTATGTTGTAACTACTCTAAAATATTTGAAGTGGAAACTAAATGTGGGGTCCCCCTGTAACTTTGAGAAGTGGATACAATTGTAGGTATCTTAAGGACCCATACGGAAGTAGAGGAAGCTCTTTGAATAGGTGCTCTTTGTGTAGCTGCATGAGACCTTAATGTTACTACTCTAGGTGTGAATATTGTAGTTAGAAGATATCTAGAATCCTAAAACTATGGAGGTGTATGAACCCTCTTTACTAGTGATGGATGCCATAACTATGGTTTGATCTGAAGTAGAAGTAGAACTAAAATTGGGGGAGAAACTGAAATAGGTGGAACTAGAGCTAGTGTTTGTAAGCTTGTAGATGTCTCTAAAGTGGATAGTTGTGACTCATAAGGAACTCCACCAGTTATAATAACCTGATTAGTGTGAATGAATTTCACACATATATGAACTATAGATGGTACTACCCTAAGTTTTTTAATCCATAGTCGACCATGTAATATGTCAAAAACTCCTGCACTGGGAACTATAGTGAATGGTATTGCCAAATATGTAGGACCAACCTATAGTGAAAGTACTATCTCACCCAATGAACTCTATATATGCCCACTAAAACCATTGATAACTATGTCTTTCAACGTGATATCTTACTCTAAATAACCCAAATTGTTTAGTAGTGTGAAGGTGCACATGTTAAGGCTAGAACCATTATCAATAAGCACACTACAAATAAGTTGATTATGAATATGTGCTCTGATAAAAAGTGCAATATAACCTATATTATCCTCCACAATTTCTTGATATAAAAAATATATTAAAGGTCTAGATGGAACTCTGGACTCATACACTCCTATCATACCTCTCAAAAGATGTTCCTTAAGGGAAGGTGCCTAGTATGTAGCTAGTAGAGGATGTGCATAGTATGTACGGTGAACACTTGAGGTGTCATTTTTTCCTTATTTAGAATGCTATGGAAATAGATCTGAGAAGATTTTCAGATATTTATCTTGTGTTGTCTTTGCCTTTGGAGTCTCAACTAAAGTTACCAAATCAAGTAGATTATCATCTATCAAATCCTATATCTTATGTCTCAAATTGATGCATATGTTTTTTGTATGGCCTAGTACCCTATGAAAATTACAAAATGTATGTTGATCATATCCCCATGGAAGAGGTTTCACTAGGTCAGCTTCATGGATAGGAGCAAGAGTGATGATGTTACATTCCAATAACTATTGTATAACCCTAGTTGAATAAATTGATAGATTGTTAAATGCACGACAAGGATGTGTTGATACAACCACACACTAAAGGGGATCTGAAGCTACATTAACTATTGGTTGATTCTAATTCTTATTGTCATTAATTTTGACCTTGTATAGTAATTTTCTATTACTCTTGTTTTTTGTGTTTGAGATAATTGAGTACTTATGTTTTCCCATTAAAATTAGCTTGAATTCTCTTTCCTTTAGTGTATGACAAAATTCAGTGAAGGAAGAGAATCTCTTGAACATGATTGATTCATGAAGTGTTGGTATAATACTCTATTTGAAGAGGTCCTATAACTCTTGATCTACCATGGGACTAGTCATCTTAGCCAATATGGTCTTATACTGAAGAACATAGTATGTGAGATGCTCATTTGGTCAGTGTTTTTGTTAAGCAATTTGAGCATATGAAACCTTTTCACCAATATTAATGTTAAAGTGTGAAAATGACATGTCACCTAAAGGATTGAATGCATGAATTGACTGATTTGGTAGACTATAGAGCCATTTTAATGAATAATCCCTTATACTCCATGGAAATATCTTGGTAAGTAGCTAATCATTGGGTACATAATCTAAACATGTGTGAAATGCTCTCAAGTGTGTCTCTAGATCACCCTTGTCATCATAAAGAGTAATTTTGGGTTGAATAAAACCTTTTGGCAAGGGTGTAGAAGCAATATGGCATGGCAATGGTATATGCAAAAGAGAAAAATAATTAAAAACCTATATAGATATGGTGGTACCTTGCTCAAGATGTTGCACCTTGGATTAAAGAGATCTTATCTCTTGCATAAGGGCTACCACATCAAGTGATAGGGATGTACTTTCTATAAATGGTGGCATATAGGTAGGTTGGGTTGCTATAGTGGTTGTTAAGACTTAGTTACCCCTATAGTGTCATTTTCAACTAGTTGCTCTATGGGAATGGAAGACTCAACTTGCTTAGCCTTTTTAATTTCCATGATAGATTGCAAGATTAGTTTATGATCTTTAGGTTGTTCTTTAAGTATTTCTCTAAAAATTTATAAAATCAAATCTTTGTTGAGTACAACTTCACTATCAACAATGGGTGGAAGTGGATCAATAGTCTAATATGGTGGAGCATGAGCATCAATGTGTACATCATCATTGTTATTTTCATACTTCTCTTTGTCAAAATTATTCTAATTGAAATTGGTGTAATCTGGATGTGTAGAATCTATGACTGGAGCTTGAGTTGGTTATTTATCCATGGTATATGGCTAAGTTGTAGGAATCTGGGTGAATTCAAGAGGATTTCCACTAAGTCTTGCACTTAGTATCAAAGGAAGAGATGAAATAAACTTAGGTGGATTAAGGAAAACAACTTTAATAATAGTATCAAAGAGTAAGCTGATATAATCTAAACAAGGAACTAGAATATGCATAGAAAGGATACGGAGCTCCCAAACATATAAGGTGATACCTTAAAAAGAAAATAGGTGCTAGTATATGCAACTAAGGTTTTTTTCAAAAATATTTGTGAAAAATACTATGAATTTTTGAATTTAAAATTGATTTTTATAGTTTTATATGTAACTAAAAATGTATAAAATTATTGGAAAAGTATTGGAAAATCACTAAGAACTAGTTGATGCAACTAGGGTTGTTTTAATGAATTTTTAAAATTAGTAATATCATTTTTAAAATTAGATATGAATTTATAGAAAAATTTTAGAATTTTTCTTGGAAAATTTATAAAAAATCAAAGAATATTTCTAGTATTGGCAATATATTTTTCCTAGTGTTTGGAATGTGTTTGTATACAAAAAGAAACTAATATGTGCAAACTAGGTTTTTAACAAAATATGTGATATTTTTGTAATTAAATTATATATTTATTATTTCTAAATGCAAAAAAAGTTAGTAAATTATGGGGAAACAATTATAAATAATTATCCCTAGGGTTTCTTGGGTTTTTGTGTGAAATTTATAGTAAGTCAGGTTCACCAAATGTTTTATTATTTTCAAAATAATGGGGTTTTATTTGGAGTTAAATAAATAATTCTAAGAAAATTAAATTAGTAAATAATATGTAGGGATTAAGCTATTGATTTGTATAAATAGATTTATATTTTTGTCTTTTCTAAATACAGTAATAAATAAGAGAAATCTAACGTAGCTTATTCTGAATGATCTAGATTGAGATAGGGTCTAATACTAGAGGAGTAGGACTATAAAACTATAAAAAAAAATGGATCCTAAGGTTAATTTATAGATTGGATAGAAGAATAAAAAGTTGGACTCCATACTGTCCCATTTTTTAGTTCTTTTTGATGCTATTATCCAGGTGGTCTGAGCTTTTTAGGTTTTATTCGATAGCCTATGTTACCATGTCAGTGAAATATAAAATCTTGGAATTCTACAAAGATTGTTGTGCATCTATTTTGAATATTTAAATCCTTAGGATATATTTTTACTTGAACTTGAATTGAAAACTTAGAAAATATAGAGAAGGGGCTAGTGTGTAAAGGATACATTGGACGTACTTCACACCCCGTGTGTGGGCACATTGCCTACATACAAATACTTCAAGGAGGGATCAAGTTAATGTAGTTATCTCATTAAAGTTTTTGGTGAAATTATGTATGATAAATGTAACTATATATGAAACTAGATGTGCTTTGTATGGCTAGGAACTGATGCAAAGGTTTGAATAAGCTTGAAATATCTTGGAAGGTTGTATGCAGAGAATAGGGAAGAGTGTTTGAGTATACTTTCTTATATTATTACTTATCTCTTGTAAATGAGTGACAACCCCTCTAAATAGACTATGAATAGCCTTTTATATAGAAATTAATGATCATGGATTAAATTAATTCATGTTAGGCCAACAAGAAAAAGGATAAAGATCCAAAAGAATATGACTGTTAGGACTAATTTTACACTTGGATAATAGCACCAAAATTAGGACACCCTTGGTTTTATCACTCTTATCCAACTTGGGTGATATTATCCAGAGGGAATGAGACCTGGGGAGATGGATCTGGGCCAAAAATAGTTGCCTGATTCTATAAGGGTTAAGTTTGAAAGGTGTGGATGACTAGGAATCAGTGGAAGAATAGCCTAAAAGGGTTGTGTAAGCAATTAGGAAGACCCATGGATTGGGTTTCATTATCTATGATTAATTAATCCAATTTCAAACTTTATATGACTACACCTTCCCAAAATAATAAAAATTTAGTTTTTTAGCCTAACTTCAGGCACACATAAAATAAAAATTGTAAGGCATATGGATAAACCATAAGAACCCTCACATGTGTTTCAAATACCCTCACATGTTTTTTAATTCCCTCTAATTTAAACTATATCATGTCAATGAAAACTTTTGGATGAAACTATGGCATAAGTTGTAGTGATGGGTCCTAAAATGTAACATTTGTATAGTGAATAGATAAGATTTTATCCTCCAATTTGAATTTCAAACTTTGGGACCTCAAGGTGAAAGTACATAAATTTTATCATGTTTTTATAGGTAAATTAAATTTTATCCCTTGACCTCAACCTTCAAACGCACATGTAAGTGTGTTTTCACTACTATTCAAGAGCATGAAAACACTAACAATAAATGTTACCAAAGTTGAAGTTGTAGATGGAGAACTCTGCTTCTAGTGATTCATGGATCAAAAATTGCATTGACATAATATACGTTGTGTTAGATAATGTACAATACTAGGTTATTTTCTTCCAATCACATTTGGGTGAGAGATGCACCACCCATTCTGGCCTCAGGAATGCCCTTCACAATACAAGACAATGTAATTTTTTAGCTTAACTTTAGGTGTGTGTAAAATAAAAAAACATAAGTAATTGGTATAAAATATAATAACCTTATTGTTCTTATATAATCCTTATAATTTCACCCCATATCAAGTAAATGGAAACTTCATGATGAATCCATGGCACAAGTTGTAGTGACGAGTCCTAAAATGTAACTTTTTATAGTAAAGAGACAAATTCTTGTCCTCTAATTGGCATTTCCACCTTTGGGATATATTGGTGTAATTATGTCACTTAGATAATGTATATATAGGTGAATTATAAGTGATCCCATGTTATCAACATCCAAACCCACCTAGAAGCATAGTTTCACTATTATTTAGGAGCATGGAAACACTAAAAACAAATGTCAAATTTGAAGCTAAAGATAGATAACTCTGTCTCTAGTGATTCATGTCTAAAAATTAGTTTTTATATCATGTATAATGTGTTGGATATTTCCTAAGAGTAGGTTACTATCCTCTGATCATGCCTATTTGAGAGACCCACCACCCATTTCAACCTCAAGAATGCCCTTACCAAATTAAGAAAAATGTAGTTTTTTAGCCTAAATTTAGGTGTGCATAAAATAGAAACAATAAGTCATTGGCATGAACCAAAAGAATCCTCATGTGAAATTTGAATCCCTATAATTCCAATTCTTATCACATAAATTTAAACTTCAGGATTAATCTATGTCATAAGTTATAGTGATGAGCCCTAAAATGAAATGTTTTTATAGTAAAGAGACAATTTATTATCCTCTAACTAGAATTCATATGTTCTAGACCTTCAAGTGTAAATACGTCACTTGATGAAAATTTGTAAATTTTAATAACATATACTCCCATGAACTTAACCTCAAAACCCACCTTGAATCATGTTTTCACTACTATTTAGAGCATGAAAACACCAAAAACAAATATCGTCAAAGTTGAAGTTGCATATGGAGAACTTCACTTTTGGTGCTTCGTGGATCAAACCTAGAATTTTCATCATGTATGGGGTGGAGAGTAACATACAATACCAGGTTTTTTGCCTCTCATCACACCTAGTTGAGATATCCACCACCCATTCTATCCTCAACAATGCCCTTCTCAAAACAAGAAAAATGTAGTTTTTTAGCCTAACTTCAAGTGTGCATAAAACAAAAATTGTAAAGCATTGGAAAAAACTATCAAAAACTTAATTTTTGTGTTAAATACCTATAATAACACCATATATCACATTAATTTAAACTTAGATATTAATCCATAGCATAATTTGTAGTGATAGGTCCTAAATTATAACATTATTGTAGTAAAGAGACAAGTTCTTGTCCTCCAATTAACATTTTCACCTCTAGGTCATACAGGTGCAATTATATCACTTAGATCATGTCTTGATAGGATAATGCCATGTTTTCCCATGAACTCAACCTCTAAAACTACATGAAATTGTATTTTAACTACTGTTCAAGAGTTTGAAAACACTAATAATAAATGTTGTCAAAGTTGAAGCTACAGTTTGAAAACTCCACCTCTAGTGCTTTGTGGCTCAAAAATGGAATTTCCATCATATTTAGGGTAGTGAATAACATTGAAAAATAGGTTTTTGGTCTCCCATTATTCTCATTCAATAGACTCACCACCTATTTTATCCTCAAGAACATCCTTTCTATAATAACTTAGTACTTATATTAAGCTTCTCTTAGATTTAAGAATATGAAATTCTTTACTAACAGTGCCAACCACATGAAGGTGGAAGCTTATTTCACACCACAAACCTAAAAAAAATTAGTATGTAATTAAAAGTGAAATTTATATGTAATAACTATAAAATGAATAAAATTTGGTAAAATTAAATACATTTAGATTTGACAAGTTATCATACCTTAGAATTTCAGTCTAATGAACCACTAGGATCTACTCTAATATTGATAGGAGTAAGAATAGCTTTGTTGTATTGAACACACTACACCTTACATTATTCATGAATAAGTGAGGAACCATTTTGTTTTATAAATATTGTTAATTTTAGGGTTGTGCATTCATGTTTAGCCTATTTCTTATCTTTGGAACTTTGTGGGTCTTAGAATTAAATCACCTTTGTTGTATATGTTTCCCTCTTGAAATCCATTTTCATTGAAATAATTTATTTTAACCAATATATTATTAAAAATATTTGGAAGCTTATTATTTATGATAAGTCTTTAAAATTATCAGTATTTGGATTTAATTATTCTAAATTATTAGCATTTTGGAAATTAACATTTTGGGACTTCACAATTTGGTCTCCGAGAGAATCATTCGGGAACTTCAACTTTAATTAGAATTTTCCTTCAAAAATTTACCCACCAATTTTATTTATTTGGGATGTTTTGTATAGGATTTTTTTCTTAATATTATTTTCATTTTGAGCATTCATCTTCAACATTTTTCCTTCATGTTTGTTCATTTAAAATTTTCATCTTTGATAACTTTTTTTAACAAACCTTCCTGAAAAACAATCTTAGTATCCAATAAAAATGTTTGGAGTTTTGGAGTTTTGGATTTTTAAAAAGGTTTTAGGAATATTCCCAAAAAACAACTTGGTATTAAATATTTTTCCTTTGGAACCCTTGGCTCATGATAATCTAATGATTTGACCTAAACTCAAATGTTGATGTCTAACTAAACCACACATTGACAAGTGTCAAAAAGGTAGCATTGTGGCACCCCTTTGAATGAGTAAGTATCTTACATGGAGATTCCACTATGATAAGTTGGTAAATTTCAAATCAAATGAGAAAAAACTAAATTAGAGACATTGTTGATTAATGTCACATGAACTGAGATTGAATGCTAAAAGGTTATAGCACTGAGCTAATAAGCACCTCCACCTTCATGTATTATTAACTAGCTTAAGTGAATGTTTCCCTTTGATAATTCAATCCCTAGTTACCTTCAATTAAGCTATAATTTTCATAGAAGAGTGAAAAACCATAGATACAAGGATCTATAATTATATAAGCATTAGTAACTAACCATGGCATCTTCATCTAAAATATATAGGGGAGCCCAAACACTGTCTAGATTTTCTATCAAAGACTCAATAGAGTATATGGACACAATATTTAATGCCTCCATGTTTGATGGTATCTACACTAACTACTCGGCTTTGTGAGAGGATGTAGAAGGTGTTGATGCATTCACTAATGAGGAAGATGTATCTCCAAAATAATGATAGGTAGTAGATAACCTGCTTCCACTCAAACATCAAGGACTTCATTATGCCATTGCTAAACCTGAGGTCATGCCATGCATCTACCTATTACATTACTTGCTCTTTGAAGTAAGGATTATTACTAGTGACTTATTCCACCACATGAATCATAAAATCATCATTAATTACATATCAAGGGAATCATTTTAAATGTATTTATGCTTTCCAATCTTGGATGCCATGTTTGAATTACATAGTGTATCTCTATGGAAGAAAATCAACCTACAAAGAAGATAATGAACAAATGAATTTTCATTGAAGAAAGTTTTTCACTCAAGGAAAATAACCCTATACCCATCATCAAATTTTAAATGGGAATTTTCTTTGGAATGGAACTATTGAACCCATTGTATGGTCACTCAAGTATCCACTTCCTTTACTTAAAATGGATACCATTTTTGGACCTATTTTTGACCTCATAACTTACCTTTGCATTGGTAGAGATCATCATCACCTAGTTACATGATATGATAATTCATAAAGATAAGAGTCCCCAAGGGGATAATTTATACATGATGTCATACCTTCTTGATGTTTTCATGTTTACTATTTACATACATAACATGTCTCTCTGGAACACAAATCTTGATTATATCAAAAATAGGATTTGTGATGTTTATTCATTTGTGCATATTAATAAATATACCATAAATATATTGAGTTTTATAGAGGACTTGTATATCTAGGTTTGGATGGTAATTCATGAGGAACCCATTCTCAAAGTATAGAAAATAATTGTCAATTTACTTATGTCTAAGGGTGACTACTGGTTATATCTATATTACATTATGATAATAGTTACTAGACATAGGGTTGATCCTTTGTGCCTCCTAATACATGTCCCTAACAATCTTTCTAAGTAATAAATTGCTTATTAGTTATGGTGAGGAATCAATGAAGATCTTATAATAAGAAATAATAGCACATTCTATGGCTCTCATCTCATGATTTAGAGGATGTGTTACACCTTTTGCAAACATTTTGGGGAAATTGTCAATGCTAGTAAAGCCTATACCTTGGCCACCTTGCCCCATAAATATTAGGACCCCCATGGTACAATAGAGCTACATATTCATAATCTGGGCATTCATTATAAGTATGAGCCCTATGATCATGATATCTTATTTCTTAATATAACAGACTATGCCCAAGTTTTGGAAAGGGCTAAGAAAGTTGGAATAAATAAATATCTACTCAAGGGAATCCAATTAGATCCTTTTATCATAATTGAACAAGAATAATATAGGATCCCACCACCAGGAGGGTGGACTTCTTTAGACTTTTGTAATAATATATCTATCTAGCAACCACATGATCAAATTTTAGACCCCCAAAATCCACCCATCATGATGATAGCTATAAATAAATAGTAAGGTGAAGGGGAAATTTTAGTTGTTGCAAAATAAACAAAAGAGGAGACTTCTCAAGTTCAAGCACCCATAGTTGAATTGAGGGAAATAAAGCAAGAAACTCAATAAGAGATAGTTCAAGGTAAGTAAATATCTCCTAAGAAGGAATAGGATCCTATTTATATATATTCCTTTGACTATTAATACCTCACACACATTATTATATCGTTGGAAACCATAACATCTAATGTGGAAGTCCTTGTTTCTATCCAATAAATGGTTTCTCCTCTAATTGGAAAAATAACTATATGTTATAAGAGGAAATTCTAGGAAAGAAGACCTCAGGTACGCTCTGAAGAGGGACCAAATAAGAAAACATAACCCTTGATTGAGGGTGATCTAGTGGATAAATAAGAAGAAAAGGAACTATATCAAGACAAATTCTTAATCTTGTAATAATTGAAATGAAATGCACCCCTCATGAGTGACAAATTAATTAAGGGTTTTCTTCGTACTTCACCCTTCCATTATAACATTTACCTCTATAGTTACAAGTATTTATAGTGTGAAAACTACCTCCCTACCCATTGCTGCAACCATTCCTTTAGTTTCCACCTCTAATACTATTATGACTTGTAAACCCAACACTCTAATGTTAGTATTGTTGGGTGAATATTTTGTTGTCAACTAACTGATGACAAAATGGGTATATCAACCACATCATAGGGAGATTTACACCACGAAAAGTGTGGATTTACTAGATCTAGATGAGGTAAATCTCTCCTCTCATCAAGGGGAGGTTCCCTATTAATACTTACGTGTTGGATATATATAACTAAGCAGAAAATAACACATGGGGGTGGTATAACAGCATCTACCTCTCTTTTTTTAGAGATAATGTACAAGGAACAAAAGAGGGAAAATCTTGGCCTTAAGCTAACAACATTCCTCTTCTTTCAGGAATGATATTAAACAGAGAGCAAGAAATCCCCTGAAGTGACAAAGATCACAAGAACACTCACGCAAGCATAAAGTCTTCCGTAGCTCCTTCACAGATCTGGAACAAGTACACCCATAGAGTAAAGTGAAGCACAAAGTCTTCACCTGAAACTACAAAAGACAACAGAATCTCAAAGGTAAAAGCAACACAAAGTCTATCTTTTACCCTCTAGAAGCGCCCTCAGATAATATAAACACACCCACTTTGTTTATTAAATCAGATGAATAAGATATTACCAGGAAAAAGGACATAAGAACTATTTCCTAAATAACATAGACAATCTCAATACAAAGTCTGAAATACCCTGCTTCTCATTCATTCAACAGAATATGATTTACAAATTTGAGCACAAAGTTTCAAAAGTTGCTTCAATTTCAGCAGAGTGTTTGCTATTAATTTTTCCAAGATCTTTTACAAAATGAGGTTTCCTCTATTTATAGGGAGAAAATCCTCAAAAATAGAAAATAATAAAATATATAAAATATCTTGGTCAAAGATGACTCATCTTTGACTTTTAGATATTTTTTTGAACTTTTTACATGTAATTACATTTTTCAAAATTGCATGCACTTTGCATAAAATAGAAGTGCATAAGGATAGAAGAAAGAAGGAGAGAGATTCAGTTTGGGCTGCTAGGTTTCTTCAGATGAGCATCGTACATTGCGATAAATGCTTGAATTCTTATGCTATCTGGCGCAACTGCATTCTTGGAGATGGTTCTCGCTCTGATCAATGCATCCTTCAATGTTGTGATGGCTTTAGCATGGCTAGTTAACCTAGATTTTAGATTCTCTAAAGTTAACTGAGCATCTAGAATGCTGTCCACCGAAGAAATTGAGAATAATTTTTCTTAAAAATCTTTTCAAATCATCTCCATGAAACTCTGAATCATCTCTTCTGCCAGAAGGAACTGATGGTCCTTAGAGGTCAAGTCGCATGGCAGCTCTTCTAATTTATTTAGTAGGCTCAGGTCACTCTTCTCACTAGCTTCCTTGAAAGCTTTAAGATCATCAATTAAGTCCTTAAGTACCTGGATTCTGAAGACCAGTGACTCTTTGATCTCAACAGAGGAGTCCTTGTTGGAGATGACACCGATAGACATCAAGGTGCTCTTCTTGAGATTTTTCATTTCCTTCCATCTGCCGAGATCTTTTTCCAAGCTGTCAATCTCTTGAGAAATGAGGGAGACGAAGTCATCTACCTATGTTTTTACTTTCTTCATTTTACCTGTCCTTTCTGCCACTTCTGGAAGCAAAGAAACTCCCTGAGTATGCATCCTTTAGATATAGTCCTCCAGGACTTTCCCCTTTAAATAAGTCTTTTCTGCTTTTTGAATGACTGAGTCATCCACTGAGAAGGCCTCTGGAGTTGTTGCTTTAGGAAGAAGAGTGAACCTTTTGATCACTGCTATCAGCTATTCTATTTTGGCTTTGTATTAATCTTTCATCTCCTTTTATCTATTGAATTTTTGAACCATAATGTCTATGGCAGCCTGAAGATCACTTTTCACACCTTCATGAGTAACTTTGCCAAGTTCAACACGAGAGATGGAATAGCTACTCATCTCAAAACCCTCAAGGGTTGTGTCTTGTGGGGGCCTGGCCATTTCCAAAAATTTATGCCCTTTCTCTTCGACTAATTTGGAGAGGATTCTTGGCCTCTTCAGATCCTTTGTTTTCACTGGCACTATTTTGCTGAAGTCGAACTCATCTGGGGAGATGGCCATCTTCTTTCTTTTTGGCATGAAAGCAAACATCCAAGGCGGGAGAGAAGTACCTGTTGTGGCAATGGTTGTCTCTATTGGTGTTACTGTAGCAGCTTCCACACTGCTAGTGGTGATAGTAGTTGCAGTTGGAGTAACTAGTGAAACTACACCAACTACTAATTCTAGCTCAGGTGCAGGGCTTGTTGGCAAGGTGAAAGAAGGAGATGTCAGACTTGGAATGGATCCAGAAGAGCAAGGGGAACCTCTGGAAGGACCCTGAGGATCACCAAAAACAACCTTGGAAGGAGAAGCAGCTCTAGAAGAGGGAACACTGATTGGGGAGATAGGAGAAACGAGCACCACAGGAGATTGAGGGGGAGAAGGAGAGGTGCTCTGGTTCAGTTGTGTTTGTTCCAGCGAGAGTGGAGATCCAACACTTGGTTGTTTTGATGGTTGATCCTCTATCTCCATGGACTGAGTTACCTATGCTTGAGGGCTTTGTTCTTTGGTTCCTCTGGCTGCCGTTTCAGGCCCTTGGGTGGCCTTAGGCTTTTTGTATATGAAGATGATTCTAGGCTTGTGAGGCCTAGAAGGAGAAGGGATGTCACCTTTATTTTTAGTTTTATTCTCTGCCTTCCTCTTTAATTATGCCTGGTAGTCAGCCTCTGATCCCATAATGAATTGCTTTAGGGTGATCCCTTTGGATGCTAACCAATCATTGGTGTTAGCCAATATTAGTTCAAATCTTTTTCTCAGAGAAGTCAACTCCTTCTGAGACCACTAAATTAGAGGGAGAGGGGAACCAGCAATCTTTTCTATCATATACCTATTATTTATGATGTTCCCATCATCAATTAGACTAGATGGGATCTCTGCAAGCCTGAGGTATTCTATCTACTCTAGTGTTAGATGGAAATAGTCTATTTTCTGTATTTCTTCAGCCGTCCTCAGGCCCACCCAGATATCCTCAATCATGGGTTTGTGGGACTGAGTTTTCCTTCTGATCTTTTCCTTGACTCCCTTGTAGTCAAATTTCTCCCATCTCTTGAATGGCTTGATAGTAACCATCTACATTTCTATTTCCATAACCCTTGCTTTGGTTGATGTGGCAATTGAAAACTTGCCAATTTGGATCAGAAACTTGAAACCGGGTCTCTTGAGTTCCATCTATTTAGTATGCACGACAGCCAGTTGTCGTCAAAGCTCTATTAGAAGTAACTTGTCTAAAGGGAATTTGGGGAGCATATAAGGGTATCCTTGGTAAAAACCAACCCAAAGATAATAGAAAGAAGGGAACTGGAGGAACATGCAGCCATAACTATTTACTACTACCCAGGCCTCATCTGATATTCTCTTCTGCTTGAGCTGAGGATTGAAGAGACACAAAAACATAACAAAAAATGCATCATTGACTTATTTGAAATGATGTGTTGACCCCTGAAGCGTCAACTCAGTATAATATGAGTAGACTGGGGTGATCTTTCTATCTCTTGTTGTAGTTAATCCCAGGAAAGATCGCATTGCGGTAGCTATATAGACCAGGTACAAAGTCATGTAGAACTTGAAGGAAGTCTGTACCTTGGTCAAGTGTTCATGAATGGCATTGTTGATTTGTTCTCCCCAAAAGATAGTTTTCTTGCCCTAGAGGATGATCTTAATGAATGGGTAAATCCATTCATGGAACTGTGAAGAAGACGGGAGGCCCTGTACTCTGCTGAGAAGGGTGATCAAGTCACCAACTTTTTCAATGAAGTCACTCCTTGAGAATTTCTTTGGCCATCTGGAGAGGCCAGTCCTAGGGGTCTTTAGCCACTTTTAATTGATTACTTTCTTTTCCCTTTTAGGGTCTTTGTCGTACTCCTTTTGTGCATTCACGAAGTTGATTTGGGTTACTTCAGTGGCTGGAGGACACAAGAAAACTTTGTTGATAAAATCAGGGTCCAACCAAATTATCATGCTGCCACTGGCGTCTGAAACCGATCTGGTCTCTTTGTTGTAAAAATGTGTGCACTGGAGGATGAACTCAGCATGATGTGCTACTACTAGAAAGGTGGCCACCAGATGGATGTTGCTCTCAACAATCCTCTTTATCCTAGTGCTGGGATTTGTCACCTTTGTTTGTGCCAGGAACTCGGCCATGTCCACGTGGCCGATCTTAGTGTCTCAAATATCGTCGACATTCGAGGAGACTGTTGTGGGTGGGAAGACACCCTGGTACTTATATTTCATGCTTTTCACCTTTTTGGGAGACGCTTCCATCATGGAGAATGATCCTGACTGGATAGGAGCAGGTGTGCAAGAATTCGCTAAAGGTGTTGTAGTCATGATCACAGATGAGAGGAGAGTGGATGAGAGAGGAAAAGCATAATTTAAGTGATAATGGTTATTATAGGTCACTTAAAAAGGCCAAGATGGGAGAAGGAATGGAAAATGAGGAGAAAGGGAAAGAAAGGGACAACTCAAAAAAATTCCTGAGAATTAAGCACAAATGGAGGAAAAAATGCAAGGGTAGCGAAAATCACTGCCTCTGCATTTTTTGGAAAATAGAGTAAGGGCGGTGAAAATCACCACCCTTGCAGGTGGAAGGAAAACATGCAGGGGTGGCAAAAAAATTTGCCCTTACAGGAAGAGTTGGAAATATGCATGGGCAGCGAATTTCACCACCCTTGCACGGAAAGGAAATACACGTGCAGGGGCAGCGATTTTTGCCGCCCTTGCACGGAGACAAGAAAATGTACAGGGGTAGTGATAATTTATGCCCTTGCACAAAGGATAGAAAACACGTGTAGGGGTGGTGAAGATTTCTGTCCTTACACGGAGGGTGGAAAAGAAGAAAATGTGGGCAGCCAAAAAGCCACCCACGTGAGTTTGTGAAAGAAACCCGTGGGCAGAGGGAAAAAAGAGAAGCCCGTGGTGAGGAGGGGAGGGAAAAGTCCGCGAGAGGAGGAAGGATGTGGGCGGAAGGAAGGAGAAAAATAAAAACAAAACATATAACTAATGTAAAGCTAAAACAAAAAGAAAATAAGAAATAAATGCAAAAACAAACCCTACTTGAGAAATCGTGCGCGCCATGAGGTTGAATCCATGAACACGTGCTTCGAATCATCAATTGGGGTGCTCAGGTGCAAGAGGTAGGAGGAGAGGAGGAAGCACTGAGGAGAATGAGGCTCAAATCAGATTATATGGGGTGAAAAACCCACCCCAACAACCCATCGTGTGCGGCCATTAATGTCTGCATAGAAATTGAGACGTGCAAGGGTGGCGATTTTTGTCGCCCTTGCATATTTCGATTCATCCTGCAGGGGCAGCGAAAATCACCACCCTTGCATGCCAAAGAGCAGGGGTGGAAAAAATCACTGCCCTTGCAGAAAAAGTGAAGGGGTGGTAAAATTTGCTGCCCTTACACAAAAAGCAAGGGAAATGCAGAGGCGGCAAAAAATACTGCCCCTACAGGAAAAAAGAAAGAAAAGACTTACTCCGGAAGGAGAGTCTGGGGGAGGGAAAAAATTAGCTGGAACGAGATGGTAACCACTTTCTCATTTTGAGGCCAAGGCAAAAATGAATTTTGAAATTCATCTCGAAAAATAAACTTAGAGAGACGAAAGACGAAACAGACAAGTTTCATAGGGGGGTTATTCCCAAAAATGAGCTAAGCTGATTTTGGAAACAACAGTTGGCTCCTATTGGGGAACTTCTGCTGATCGAATTGATTAGCAGGAGTAGAAACCAGTCTCTAAGTGCCTTCATCCAAGCCATTGGGCTACAGAGTCAATCAAAAAATAGAAAAAAAATAGATAAAACATAAAAACTACACATATATACAAACGGATTCATCTGAGCTTCAAGGATTGAATAGCTTGAGATGCTATCCACTGTGAGGTAGTGCAAATGGTGTTCAATCTTGGTACTGCAGCAAGAAGCTAGCCTCACCATAGAGCTATCGAATGGTAAATGGGCCTCTCCATAGGGAGTCAAATTTGCCATGCATCCCTTTTGGTTCTCGCCTCTTGTCCCATAATAAGACCTGATCTCTGACTTGGAATTCATGCATTCTAGCTCTCTTATCAAAAAGTGCTTTCACCTGATCCTGATGTTCCTTGATCTGATCTACTACCATAACTCATTGTGAATTCATCTTGGTCAGACACATGATTCATTTGTCAACTGAGCTTTCAAAGGTTGAGTCTTCGATTACTTTAGTTAATCTGAGTGTTGGTAGTTCAAGGGTGATGGGAATTTTGACATTCAATCCATACAGAAGCTGGAAAGGGGACATACCTATAGCCCTTTTAGGTGTTATTCTATCCACCCACAAGGCGTCATACAATGCTTTATGCCATGTTCTCTGATTGTTGTCCACCAACTTCCTGATAATGGTGACCAGGTTCTTGTTACTCGATTCTGCTTGTCCATTTTCTTGAGGGAAATAATCTAAAGTGTGGGATAAGGTAATCTCATAATAGAAACAAAATTGAGTAATTTCATGCGATGAAAAATAGGTTGCATTATCTGTTATGATCTTTAGTGGAACCCCAAACTAGGAGATAATGTTTTCTTTGAGAAAGCTACATACCACTTCAGACGTAGCGTGCTTAGTTGGGATGGCCTCCACCCACTTGGTAAAGTAATCTGTTACGGTGAGGACGTAATCATGTCCAGCACTTGAAGATGGGTTAACTATTCCAATGAAGTCGATACCCCACTACTGAAATGGTTCTTCAATCACGACTGGCTTGAGGGGCAGAGTAGGCAGCTTAGGCTTTCCAATGAATTGCTGACATAATTCACACATATACACCCATTTGTAGGCATCCTAAAAAAGTGTGGGCTAGTAGTACCTTGCTCATAGAATTTTGTGTGCCGTCATCGGTATAGAGAAATATCCTCCACAGGCCAAATTGTGGAAAGATTCTAAGAGTCTTTCTTGTTGAGATTTGTCAACACAACGAAGAAATGCCCCATCCATGTTTCTTTTATAAAGACTATTATCCCATAGGACATAACTAACTGCTTTCAATTTAACATTCCGTTTCTCTTTAAAATAAAGGTGAGCGAGACACTCACCATATGTCAGAAAATGAGCAATGTTAGAATACCACTCATCAGTAGTGGCAACAAAGAGAACCATAGGCACGCCTTCGATCTCTTCTTATTCACTTTCTACTTTACCTAGAATGTTGTTGGCGATCAACTGGCAGAGACCCCTTCCTCATACGAGCTTGGTTGGTTTGATGTCTAGATCAAACACCTGAGTTTTGGAAATCTAGATACCTCTCTTTATATCGAACTCTTGCTGAGTCAAAATGGATTTTACTATTGTATCTGGCACGAGAACTTCAGTGTGAGAATTCAGGATATAAAACCTAAAATGCTTGACAGCTTTGACCACGACCTATGCATGCTTCTCTATAAGGGAATATTTCAGCTCATGATCCTTGAGTGGACAACTCATGAATGAGATAGGAGATTCTACACCTTCTAGATTTTGCTGAACCAGAATAGCTGATAGTGTATGCTCAGAGGCATAACTATATATCTTGAAATCTTTAGTATAATCTGAATAGACCAGGACTGGTGCATGGGTGATTGCTTCCTTAATCTCTTTGAATGCTGACTTACCCTCAGTAGTCCACCTGAACGTAGCATTGCCATTCATCATGTTAACAATATGACAGGTTTTCTCAACAAACTCAGGAATAAATCTTCTGAGGAAATTCACCTTTCTAAAGAAAGAGTGAACTGCGGTCTTGCTGGTAGGCAGAGTAAGCTCTTGGATGGACTTGACTCTTTCTAAATCAATTCTAATACCTTCTTGAGACACGATGTGTCTGAGAAGTTTCCCTTCAGTTACTTTGAAGATGGATTTCTTTGGGTTTAAAGAGATACCATTTTGATGGCAGCATTCTAATACCTTTTGCAAATAGTGAACATGCTCAGAACGATGTTTTAAAAATACCATCAGATCGTCTAGGTACACTACAATGAATTTTCCCATCTCATCTTTAAAAGCAAGATCTATCGCCATTTGAAAAGTGGTGCCTACGTTTATCAAACCAAAAGGCATCCTACGGTAAGCGAAAGTGCCCCAAGGTGTGGTGAACGTTGTCTTATGCTAATTTGCTTTCTCGACTTCGACTTGATTGTACCCCAAAAAACTGTCTAGCATTGATAACATTCCTAAACCTATTACCATTTTTAGAACTTGATCCATGATGGGGAGAGGGTAATTATATTTTAAAGACAACTGATTTAAGTTCCTGAAATCCACACAGATTTGAATTTTGCCATTCTTTTTTTTACAGGTACTATGTTGGCGATCCACGTTGAGTGATGTATGGGAAAAATTATTCGGGCATCCAGCATCTTTTGTATCTCAGCTAAAATAGTACCTGAGATTTTTGAATTATATTGCCTGGATTTCTATTTGTAAGGTACAAAGTTGGCTTTCAGGGGAATGTCGTGACGGATGTCATTTGGCCTGAGAGATTTCAAGTCATCATAAGAATAGGCCAACACATCCATATACTGGCAGAGCAGACTAGCAAGCTCAAACCTTTCCTTGGAAGTGCAACATTTTCCAATGTTTATCATCTTAGGATCACACTTGGTTCCCAAGTTGACTTGATCAAAATCTTGGGAAGAATTTGAATCTGTTCGTTGTTGTTTGACAAACTTGTCATGGTTATCAAACTTCTCTAGAGAAACTAGACCTTTGGGAATCTTATTCCCCCTGATCTGTAGGAAATCTTCACCTGTATTGGCTTAGGTTTCAGGGGCTGCCCCACACTCCTGGGGTTCCCTACCTTCAAAATGTAGTTGTTCAAAACTGTCTTTTTGCTCTAAGAAGGTGATGATTTGATCATCATTATTAAACACTTGCCAGTGGCTAGCATTATCTGGTACGCTTGGTCAAAAAACTACTTCAATAGTGTACCTATCTCCCTTAAAGTTTGGATGAGGAACTATAAGGGTGGCAGAGACAAATAATGCATCTGCTTAGTCATTGAATTCCCTTGGAATGGCAGAGATGTTGAAGGCGTCAAAATTTTTGATCTGATCCCAGACTAAGTTGCGATAGTGGCACAACCTCTCATTCTTTATCTGATAGAGATTTCTCACCTGACAAACTATCAACTCGGCATCTCCTTTAGCATTGAGTTCCCTAATGCCCCTTTCTCTGGTAGCCTGTAGTCTGAGCAACAGGGATTCGTACTCAGCCGTGTTGTTAGTATTGTTGAATTGCAATTTGTAGGAAAAAAGAGTAATCTCTCCCTGAGGAGATACCAATACAACTCTGACTCCCGAACTAGTAGAGGAGTAGCTACCATCAAATTCTAAGGTCCATACTTCATTAGATACTATTTTTTCCATAAAAACTTTTTTGTTTTGAGGAAGGGGTTCTTCCACGTGTCCATTTTGCTTTGGCACTTTACCCTTCATGTCAGCTGAAACCAAATCTAAGTCATCACCGGTAGGAGTTTCATCAGATGAATCATTGATCTCGTCCATAAACAAGAAATAGTTGCCCATGCCTGAAGACTCAAACAAAATTTGAGCTTTCGGTGCCGATGATTTGGTAACTACATACCTTGCTTTTTTTTAGGAAGTAACTTCTTCATGACACCTTGAACTGGAATTCTTGCTTCTGATAGGTCCATACTTAGCTCACCTCTAACATTTTTTTATAAATTCCACCCAAGTAGGATGCCATAAGATGCAGGAACATCAGCTACTAAAATAGTCATTTTTATCCTCTTCTCTTGAAAATCCGTGAAGGCATATTGAGCGTCTTTTATTTGACCAAGGAGAGGAACTTGCTTATTTTCCATGGAAAAACACCTCCCAAAAGTTTTGGTCAAAGTTAGGCCGAGGGAATCTGCCACTTTTGAGGGCATGACATTATCTGAAGCTCTAGAGTCTATAATACAATTACTCAGTTTGTAGCCATTTATAAGCAGGGAAACATAGAAAGGTTATATTTTCTCGAGAGTGACAGGAGGAGTCACAACAAGATTGTTTTGGACCGGTCGATCTTTAGGGGGATCAGGAACAACTTTCAAAGAGTCTTGTCCTATAGGGATAGCTTTGTTTTTCACATATTCTACTAACCTATCAAACTGTTTTGGGTTAGCTCTCAAATATTCAACCTCTGTCATTTGAATTTTAGTCTTTCTAGCATGGTCAATTATATCAAATAATTGAAAATAACTTGCAACAGAAGAAGAGAGCCCATCATTAGAGACTTTTACAGGTGTGGCACTAGTTTGAGTAGCAGAGGTGGAAGATATCAGGTGATTAGGAGTACTCATTTTTTTATGGGTTACCTGATCTTTTGATTATGGAGGCAATGGAGCCCCGCGTTTGGCAATGGAAACTACTAGTTGGGATTCTTCATCTGCCTTCCCTTTTTCAGTTGGTGAAGCTGACTGATTTTGAGATCTAGTGAAAATAGCATAAGCTCCATCCAAATCCTCCCCTTTACTTCCAGCTTCGTCCTAGTAATCTAGGAAGCCGATATTGGAGTCACTAGCTAATTCCTCTTCTTTCTCATCGAAGAGATTAGCACTTTATTATTGAACTAACTGGGGTTGGAAAGAGTTGTCGTGTTTAGCTTCTAGGTAACCGATCGCTGAATTGGCAGGTGATGCTTTAATGGCTAGTCTCCCTGAAGGGGGAGGTAGGCAGTTAGATTGCCCTTGGTTTTGGGTAGCATTACCTTGATATTATTGATTCTAGAATGTTCTCCTGGGTGCATCTTGATAGGTAGGAGCAGACATACTTTGGGCTATTTGCCTCTTCAAAGCTATCAGTTCATTTGTTAATTTTTGCACCATAGGGTCTGTAGTGCCCATGGAAGGGCTTTCAGCTGATGAAGGGAATTTATTTTTACTAAGATATTTTCTAATCTTACCTGCCAGGATAAGATCGTCTTCAATCTCGGTAGCCAAACTTTGAGCCAAGGCTAGGTCTATAGGGCCAACTCGTCTCAACAGGAAACTTACTTCAGAGAGTTTTGAGTTGATGAAGAAACACTTGAGATTTTCTTGCGTGGGCTGAGCCACTATCAGAATTCGATTCCTCAACTTGTTGAATTTAGCTATGAAATCCCTCATAGGTTCCTAGGACTCTTTCTTCAACTATGTTAGTTGAGCCAACAAAGCATGTGCATCTTCAGCAGGTTTAAACCTAGCTTCAAATTTGGACTTGAGCATATCCCAGTCCGTTACTGACCCAGCCTGTAGGTGATAGAACCAATCCACAGTAGCACCTTGCAAATTCTCTACAAAAAGTCTCACTGCTACGTCTTCAAATTTGACACCAATAACACCACATGCTATGGAGAAAGTGGCAATATGCTCGTTGGGATGAAACTTTCTATCACCAAAAAACTTAGGGAAATTTTTTCTAGAACTATGAGGTAGTTCATGCAGAGGTGGGGTCAAGTTAAGAGGGCCAAAGGAGTTACCCCATAGGCCTTGAGCCATTATGATAGGAGGATTAAATGGTGGGATAACAAACCTTGGTGGAGTGTTTATAGGTAGGCAGCAATTAACAGCGGGAAAAGAAGTTCTACCTTACATTGGTGACCTGATAAGGCTAGAAGGAAAACTCCTAGATTGTTGAAGAGAAGCTGATGGAGGAAATAGATCAAAATTACTCTATTGTGCCAACTCAAATATAGGGTCAACAACACCCTTACATCTCTGGCTTCTGGTGTAGCATGGAGTTGTAAGATTTTAAAATGAAAAAGGGACCGAAACTGCTTCAATCTAAAACTTGAGGTTTTAGACTGCACATCTGAGTCCCTAGCAGAGTCACCAAAAAACTGTTGGGTGAATATTTTGTCGTCAACTAACTGATGACAAAATGGGTATATCAACCACAGCATAGGGAGATTTACACCACAAAAAGTGTGGGTTTACCAGATCTAGATGAGGTAAATCTCTCTTCTCATCAAGGGGAGGTTCCCTATTAATACTTACGTGACAGATATATATAATTAAGCAGAAAATAACACATGGAGGTGGTATAACAGCATCTACCTCTCTTTTTTTAGAGGTAATGTACAAGAAACAAAAGGGGGAAAATCTTGGCCTTAAGCTAACAACACTCCTCTTCTTTCAGGTATGATATTAAACAGAGATCAAGAAATCACCTGAAGTGACAAAGTTCACAAGAACACTCACGCAAGCACAAAGTCTTCCATAGCTCCTTCACAGATCTGGAACAAGTATAACCATAGAGTAAAGTGAAGCACAAAGTCTTCACCTAAAACTACAAAAGACAACAGAATCTCAAAGGTAAAAGTAGCACAAAGTCTATCTTCTACCCTCTAAAAGCGCCCTCAGATAATATAAACACACCCACTTTGCTTATTAAATCAGATGAATAAGATATTACCAAGAAAAAGGACATAAAAACTATTTCTTAAATAACACAGACAATCTCAATACAAAGTCTGAAATAACCTGCTTCTCATTCAGTCAACAGAATATGATTTACAAATTTGAGCACAAAGTCTCAAAAGTTGCTTCAATTTCAGCAGAGTGTTTGCTATTAATTTTTCTAAGATCTTTTACAAAATGAGGTCTCCACTATTTATAGGGAGAAAATCCTCAAAAATAGAAAATAATAAAATATATAAAATATCTTGGTCAAAGATGACTCATCTTTGACTTTTAGATTTTTTTCCAAACTTTTTACATGTAATTACATTTTTTAAAACTGCATGCACTTTGCACAAAATAGAAGTGCATAAGGATAGAAGAAGAAAGGAGAGAGAGATTCAATTTGGGCCACCAGGTTTTTTCAGATGAGCATCGTACATTATGATAAATGCCTGAATTCTTATGCTGTCTGATGCAACTGCATTGTTTGAGATGGTTCTCACTCTAATCAATGCATCCTTCAATGTTGTGATGGCTTTAGCATGGCTAGTTAACCTAGATTTTAGATTCTCCAAAGTTAACTGAGCATCTAGAATGCTGTCCATCGAAGACATTGAGAAAGATTTTCTTCAAAATCTTTCTGAATCATCTCTTTGAAACTCTGAATCATCTCTTCTACTGGAAGGAACTGATGGTCCTTAGAGGTCAAGTCGCATGGTAGCTCTTCTAATTTATTTAGTAGGCTCAAGTCACTCTTCTCACTAGCTTCCTTGACATCTTTAAGATCATCAATTAAGTCCTTGAGTACCTGGATTCTGAAGACCAGTGACTCCTTGATCTCAACATAGGAGTCCTTATTGGAGATGACACCGATAGACATCAGGGTGCTCTTCTTGAGATTTTTCATTTCCTTCCATCTGTCGAGATCTTTCTCCAAGCTGTCAATCTCTTGAGAAATGAGGGAGACGAAGTCATATACCTGTGTTTTTACTTTCTTCATTTTACCTGTCCTTTCTGCCACTTTTGTAAGCAAAGAAACTCCCTGAGTAGGCATCCTTTTGATATAGTCCTCTAAGACTTTCCCCTTTAAATAAGTATTTTCTACTTTTTGAATGACTGAGTCATCCACTGAGAAGGCCTCTGGAGTTGTTGCTTCAGGAGGAAGAGTGAACGTTTTGATCACTGTTGTCAGTTGTTCTGTTCTAGCTTTGTAGTAATCTTTCATCTCCTTTTCTCTGTCGAATTTTTGGACCATAATGTCCATGGCAGCCTGAAGATCGCTTTTCGCATCTTCATGAGTAACTTTTCCAAGTTCAACATGAGAGATGGAATAGCTGCTCATCTCAAAACCATCAAGGGTTACATCTTGTGGGGACCTGGCAATTTCTAGAAATTTATGCCCTTTCTCTTCGACTAATTTGGAGAGGATTCTTGGCCTCTTCAGAGCCTTTGCTTTCACTGGCACTATTTTTCCAAAGTCGAACTCATCTAGGGAGATGGCCATCTTCTTTCTTTTTAGTGTGAAAGCAGACATCCAAGGTGGGAGAGAAGTACCTATGGTGGCAATGGTTGTCTCTACTGGTGTTACTGTAGTAGCTTCCACACTGCTAGTGGTGACAGTAGTTGCAGTTGGAGTAACTGGCAAAAATGCACCAACTACTGATTTTGGCTTGGGTGCAAGGCTTGCTGGCAAGGTGAAAGAAGGAGATGACAGACTTTGAATGGATTTAGAAGAGCGAGGGGAACCTCTGAAAGGACCCTGAGGATTGCCAAAAACAACCTTGGAAGGAAAAGCGGTTCTGAAAGAGGGAACACTGATTGGGGAGATAGGAGAAATGGGCACCATAGGAGATTGAGGGGGAGAAGGAGAGGTGCTCTGGATCGGCTGTGCTTGTTTTAGCGAGAGTGGAGATCCAACACTTGGTTGTTCTAATGGTTGTTCTTCTATCTCCATGGGTTGAGCTGCTTATGCTTGAGGGCTTTGTTCTTTGGTTCCTCTGGCTACCGTTTCAGGCCCTTGGGTGGCCTTAGGCTTTTTAGATACGAAGATGATTCTAGGCTTGTGAGGTCTAGAAGGAGAAGGGACATCACCTTTATTTTTAGTTATGTTCTCTACCTTCCTCTTCCATTCTACTTGGTAGTCAAACTCTGATCCCGCAATGAATTCCTTTAGGGTGATCCCTTTGGCTGCTAACCAATCATTGGTGTTAGCCAATATTGGTTCAAATCTTTTTCTCAGAGAAGTCAACTCGTTCTGAGACCACTGAATTGGAAGGAGAGGGGAACTAGCAACCTTTTCCATCAGATACCTATTATTTATGATGTTCCCATCATCAATTAGACCAGATGGGATCTCTGCAAGCCTGAGATATTCTATCTGCTCCAGTGTTAGATGGCAATAGTCTATTTTTTGTATTTCTTCGGCCGTCCTTAGGTCCACCCAGATACTCTCAATCATGGGTTCGTAGGACTGAGTTTTCCTTCTAATATTTTCCTTGACTCCCATGTAGTCAAATTTCTCCCATCTCTTGAATGGCTTGATAGTAACCATTTGTATTTCTATTTCCATAACCCTGGCTTTGGTTGATGTGGCAACTGAAAACCTACCAATCTAGATTAGAAACTTAAAACTGGGTCTCTTGAGTTCCGTCTGTTTAGTATGCACAACAGCTAGTTGTCGACAAAGCTCCATTAGAACTAACTTGTCTGAAGGGAATTTAGGGAGCATATAAGGGTATCCTTGGTAAAAATCAACCTGAAGATAACAAAAAGTAGGGAACTAGAGGAACATGTAGCCATAACCATTTACTACTGCCCAAGCCTCGTCTGATATTCTCTTCTGCTCAAGCTGAGGATCAAAGAGACACAAAAACATGACAAAGAATCCATCATTGACTCATTTAAAATGATGTGTTGACCCCTAAAGCATTAGCTGAGGATAATACAAGTAGACTGGGGTGATCTTTCTATCTCCTACTGTAGTTAATCTTGGGAAAGATCACATTATGGCAGCTATATAGACCAGGTACGAAGTCATGTAGAACTTGAAGGAAGTTTGTACCTTGGTCAACTATTCATGAATGACATTGCTAATTTGTTCTCCCCAAAAGATAGTTTGCTTTCCCTAGAGGATGATCTTAATGAATGGGTACATCCATTCATGGAACTGTGAAGAAGACGGGAGGCCCCGTACTCTGCTGAGAAGGGTGATCAAGTCACCAACTTCTTCGATGAAGTCACTCCTTGGGAAGTTCTTCAGCCATCTAGAGAGGCTAGTCCTAGAGGTTTTTAGCCACTTGTAATTGATTACTTTCTTTGCCCTTTTAGGGTCTTTGTCATACTCCTTTTGTGCATTCATGAAGTCGATTTGGGTTACTTCAGTGGCTGGAGGACACAAGAAAACTTTGTCGATAAAATTGAGGTCCAATTGAATTATCATGCTGCCACTGGCGTCTGAAACTGATCTGGTCTCTTTGTTGTAAAAATATGTGCACTAGAGGATGAACTCAGCATGATGTGTTGTTACCAAAAAGGCAGCCACCAGGTGGATGTTGCTCTGAACAATCCTCTTTATCCCATTGCTGGGATTTATCACCTTTGTTCGTGCCAGGAACTCAGCCATGTCCATGTGGCCGATCTCGGTGTCTCAAATGTTGGCAACATTCGAGGAGATTGATGTGAGTGGGAAGACACCCTAGTACTTATATTTCATGCTTTTTGCCTTTTTGGGAGACGCTTTCATCATGGAGAATGATCCTGACTAGATGGGAGTAGGTGTGCAGGAATCTGCTGAAGGTGCTGCAGTCATGATCACAGATGAGAGGAGAGTGGATGAGAGAGTAAAAGCACAATTTAAGTGATAATGGTTACTGGAGGTCACTTAAAAAGGCCAAGATGGGAGAAGGAATAGAAAATGAGGAGAAAGGGAAAGAAAGGGACAACTCAAAAAAATTCTCGAGAGTTAAGCAAAAATGGAGGAAAAAATGCAAGGGCAGCAAAAATCGCCACCCTTACAAGTGGAAGGAAAACATACAGGGGTAGTGAAAATCACCTCCCTTTCAGGAAGAGTTGGAAATGTGCAGGGGCGGTGAATTTTGCCGCCCTTACACAGAGAGGAAATACACGTGCAGGGGCAACGATTTTCGTCGCCCTTGCATGGAGACAAGAAAACATGCAGGGGCGGCGATAATCGCCACCCTTACACGAAGGATAGAAAACATGTGTAGGGGCGGTGAAGATTGCCGCCCTTACACGGAGGGTGGAAAAGAAGAAAATGCGGGTGGCAAAAATGCCGCCTACGTGAGTTTGTGAAAGAAACCCGTAGGCAAAGGGAAAAAAGAGAAGCCCGCGGCGAGGAGGGGAGGGAAAAGTCCACTGTGAGGAGGGATGCGGGCAAAAGAAAGGAGAAAAAGAAAAACAAAACATCTAACTAATGCAAAGCTAAAAAAAAGAAAACAAGAAATAAATTCAAAAATAAACCCTACCTGAGAAACTGTGCGCGCCACGAGGTTGAATCCGTGAACACGTGCTTCGAATCATCAACTGGGGTGCTCAGGTGTAAGATGTAGGAGGAGAAGAGGAAGAAATGAGGAGAATGAGTCTCAAATCAGATTATATGGGGTGAAAAACCCACCCCATCAACTTGCCATGTGTGGCCATTAATGCCTGCATAGAAATCGAGACGTGCAAGGGCGGTGATTTTTGCCGCCCTTGCATATTTTGGTTCATCCTACAGGGGCGGCAAAATTTGCCACCCTTACATGCTAAAGAACAGGGGTGGCAAAAATCACCACCCTTGTAGAAAAAGTGCAGGGGCGGTAAAATTTTCCGCCCTTGCACAAAAAGCAAGGGAAATGTAGAGGCGGCAAAAAATACCACCCCTGCGGGAAAAAAGAAAGAAAAGACTAACTCCGGAAGGAGAGTCTAGGGGAGGGAAAAAATTGGCTAGGACAAGATGGTAACCACTTTCTCATTCTGAGGCCAAGGCAAAAATGAATTTTTAAATTCATCTCGAAAAATGAACTTAGAGAGACGAAAGACGAAACGAACAAGTTTCGTAGGGGGGTTGTTCCCAAAAACGAGCTAAGCTAATTTTGGAAACAACAAGTATCCTCTACATATTTGAATTAACCCATGCCTTTCTTGAGATAAATTTATACCAAAATAATGGTATCTACCAAAAAATAATAGGAAGAAGCCTATCTACACTATTCACCTAATTGTACACCTGAGAAATGTAGATTGGCCAAAGATAATATGGTCTTCCATGCCTAATATATCTCCTAAGACTGAGATTTTATAGGACACCCATGTAGAGGTATAACTAATAGACCCAGTTTAATTATCACTTACAAACTAGGCCAAGTAACTAGGAGATTCAACTTCCAAAAGGATAGACCTAAATATTACTAAGCTACCCACTGTAAGAACAATGTTTGACATGTCTACTAGATCTGTGCAAAGGGTAAAGAAAATAAAAATAGAGGACATTGGTAAAATTTTGATTCTAGAGGAAATATAAGTCTTTTCTTTTTTTAAGAAATAATATATAATAATGGGTTTGTCCCCTTACATTGATGACTTTAGGTCGTATTTGGAGACTCATATTGGAGCATTGATATAACTCTAGGAGGGTACTAAGTAGGTGAGAAATGAGTTAGAGTAAGAATTGGAAAATATTAGAGAATAGAAAAAAGTCATCCATGTTTCCTCTATGATTGAATAGGATGTTCAAAATGCATCCTTAAGGTTGTATCATATATTGGACACTATTATCTCCTTGAGGACATAATCGGCCCCTCATTTAACTGAAATGGATAAATTATTCAAAACTTTGAAATAAGATGAGAACAAATTGATTTTTTGGGTTTTATACACCCCAAATAAGGCTTTCATCCATCTTGACTTAATGTCACCCTTGGAAGCATCAAATGCATTAAATTTAGTGGTCATCAAGATCTAGGAAGAAAGAGAGTGGATGAAATCTACTGAGGCCTTAGTATCAATAGTAACTCAGCATGAGAGGTAATTAGGATAAATTTTAAATGAAATGGAGTTGAAAAATTTATAGGATGGTACTGGAAGGTTAGTGGTGAGGTCCATTTTTTTTATCATCTACTTCAGCAACCCTTAGTCAACATCAAGAAGAGTCTTTAGGGGTTAAATTTTGAAGAGATTGAAGCTAAGTTGAGTTTTGTGAAGATGAAATCCACATAAGTGGAGATATTTCAAATAGGCTTCAGAGCCATAAAAGTTAAACATGTAAGACTATTAACATAGGTTAACAGGGTGAACATACCAACTCTTTTGGATGTGAGGATTATAAGAGAACAACATGCTAATAGGTATAAATACTACTAAGATTTGGAGGATAAGAATAAGTCTAGATCCACCCCATCTACTAGTTTGGCCAATGCACCAGTTTCAACATTGCCTTCATCCACTAATTCATCTACATAGACTCTAGTTGTAAGCAAACCATAATTATCCTAATCTTAATTTTGTATACAATGTGTCATAGAATATTAATTCTAACTAACTTCAACTAGTTATGATTCATGTATACATGTTATAATTAGCTAAAGTGTTTTGCCAACATGCACACATTGCATGGCTATATAAAATTAGAGTGTATACAAGATATTTTCAAACTTTATCAACTATTGATGATTTCTCTATTACATGAACCCATCAAGTCTCTATTTTTCTGAGTGCATGCCTTAAGGAGTGAACTAGGAAAGGGTTAGAAATACTATTGGTGCTTTCTAAGATTGTTTTCCCTATACTACCACTTATTATCTACACACCCATCTCCTAAAAATGTTCCCTTAGGATTTGCCTCCTCTTTTTCATCCTCTTATAGTCATTTTCTAAATTTATTAGCCCTTCCCTAGCCTAAATTCCTTTTTGATGGTTTAAAATACCATGTTAGCCCCATATACCTTGTACTTTAATTGATAAAACTCATTTAGGGTCTAATTCAGCCTCTGACTGACCTTGACCAAGACCTAATTTGGTTTTCTTAATAATGATATAGAGTCAATTATGTTGACACTATCAACTAAATTTTTATAAAGGTTTAGGGTTTGATCCAACTATATATACACATTAATTTCATCATTTATGAAAATAAGAGAAGAAGAAGAAGAAGAAGATGAAGAAGAAGAAGAAGAAGAAGAAGAGTATTATAGTGTGCAATTTTTTATCCATCATTCTTCTTGAGGAGCATAACTTAGGGTTACAATACTTTTTTTGGAGGTACATATCTTATCTTGTGGATAAGTCTTTTGGATGCATAGATATGCTATGTAGCCAAGAGATAACTTATCTTTGTTGTCCTTACATACCAAAAAACCCTCTTTAGAATCACCTTAGTAAAGGGAGAGATTGATGCTTGGTGGTTTCATATTCAGAGGTAAGTATTCCTAACTTTGTTCCTCCTTTGTAAGATTAGATATATTTGCATGTGTACTTCGCTCCCATACATTAGGATTTTGTATAAATTGATGTGATTGTATATATTTTATGCATGTTTAATTTTCATGTGTATTGCCCCCACTTTGTGCCACAAGATTTGGTGAGAATTAGATTAGACTTTACTTTGATTTTTTCATTTAAACTTAGTGAATATGAAAATATAGGATGTAGTTAGGGTTATTTTATATTTTTCCTTGACTAGAGGATTTGGAAAACTCCCTAGTGATATTATTCTGGTAATAGATCCCTTGGCTATGTCTAATAGATCCATCTTGGTCATGACCCTAAATATCTAATGTATCAATAATTGGAAGTGTAACTAGTATTTATCTTCTTTAAGTTAGGATTTATTTATAGATTATTTGTATTTCCCTTTACATACATAAATTATGTGAACAGTCAATAGAAATTAAATAGTAATCATGCAAAATCAATGTCTTTCTTATATGGATATACTTTTGGTTTGATGAAAAAATTAAGAAACTAGAAATAGGTAGTTGATGCTTGGAATAAGTGAATGGGATTGTTAGCTTCTATGGTGAATGAAGTATTTATATTTGTAGATGTTAATTAATTATATTATGTTATTCCATATCATGGAAAGATAGTTGAGCAATGTAGGAATCCATTAACTAGTGAGATAGGCACTATTCATGGTGAGTACCTTATATATGATGGCTATATTTTCAAAGGGAAATAATTATGTACTCTAGTTAGGTTTCTAAGAAACAATATTATAAGATAATTACATAGCGGTGGTTTAGCTAGACATTTTGGTAAGGCTAAGATAATATCTTTAGTGGAGGAGAAGTATTTTGGGCCAAAGATGAATAAATATGTGGCATGGCATGTTTTAAGATGAAAGAAATGTCAAGTGGTTAAATGACATACATGTAATACAAGGTTGTATATGCCATTACTAGTTCCAAGAGGACAATGGATAAATTTGAGTATGTATTTCATGTTGGGATTACCAAACACATAGAAAGGAAATAATTTAATTTTTTTGGTTGTAGATATGCTTTCTAAGATGTCTCACCTTATTGCATGTAAGAAAACCAACAATGCCATTAGAGTTGAAGAATTGGTTTTTAAGGATGTTGTAAGATTTTAAGGTGTTCTAAAAACCATTACCTCATATAGGGACACAAAAAATTTAAGTCATTTTTGGGGGAATTTATGGAAGAAGTTGGGAACCAATCTATAGTTTAGTAGTGAATATCACCCACACATAGATGGACATACAGAAGCTGTAAATAGGAGCTTGGGAAATTTGTTGAGATGAATAGTTGAATATAAGCATAATCAATGGGACTTGGATTTACCAACAAGTGAATTTATTTATAATAGTTTAGTAAATAGATCAATAAGAAGATAAATTTCTCATATTTTTTATGGGATAAATCATATATGTATCTTGTATTTGGTGTAGTTACCAATTGTATAATGAGTTATTGATGATGCATCAGCATTCATAGAGCATATATAATAGTTACAAGAAGAAGTGATGAGAAAGATGCAGGAAAGTAATAAGAAGTATAAGGTAAAAATAGATATCAAAATAAGGTTAAAGGTATTTGAATAATGATATTTAGTGATTGTTTACCTAAGGAAAAATATACTTCCATCAATCACATAAAACAAGATAAAGTATAATAAAATTGGACTGTGTAAAATTGTGAAGAAAATCATTGACAATGCTTATGAGGTAAGTTGACCACATAGTTTTGATATCTCTATAGTATTTATTGTTTTAAATTTATATCATTTTCATGGATAATATGGTTAAGGGGAATAAGATGAAGAAATAAATTGGAATCAACGGGTATCAAAGACAAAGAGAGAAAATATAGTATAGGTTAGTGATAAAGAGACAATACACACAAGGCAAGGAAGTTATAATAGGTATTTGGTATAGTGGGGAAGACTATAACATGAAGACAACACTTGGATTTTTAAGTTGGAGATGAAAACTATTGACATGAATAAATTTAAAGGTTTTAATCAGGTCAACTCATAGGAGCTGACTTGTTTTCAACCAAAGGAGAATGATGTGAAGACCAAACTTATGAAGGCCATAAATTTTTATCCATACCTATATTTTAGATCTCATTTCCACCAAAATGACTATTGTAAAATTTTTAGTTCATCTATAACCTAAACCATTTCATAATGGATGTTTTCAAAACTTTTATAAGGCTATACGTGACCATCTAAGGGTTAAAAATGCATTTTATTATTTTTTGGGGGAATTTTCCATTTTTACAAATAGTGTATTTTTTTTAATAAGATATTAAATTCAGATAAAATTCATTCGTTAGATTATTTTTAGTGTTTAAAATATAAGTGAATATTTTTAGGCCCATTCGATATTTTATGCAAAACTTCTAAAATAGTGGTTTAAAAATCACTAGAAGATGATAGTTAATAAAAATATCATCTTTATAAATGCTACATGTGTCAATTTGATTTAGGTAGATTTTGATTTAATTAGATTTCTAATTATTCATTTCAACTCCAATTCTAAGGTAAGTTTTATTAATGACTTTATTTTAACATTTTATTTGTTCAATGAGAATCAATAGAGAAGTTTACATTCATGTAATTTCTAAGTTTATGCCTATTGATAATATTCCTTAGCTAGTTTGTGTTTGCATTATATTAAGCATTAAAAATCATATATTTTGTGTATTTACATTTTTTGATATAAATAACATTCAATAAAACTATTGATGTGGGATAAGTATAATGTTTAAAAAAATTGTTTCCCATATTTATCAATTTCCACAATCAAAATTGTTAATTATTATTTGATGGTAGTAAAATAAGAAGCCTAAATTTTATAAATATTATATAAGTGAAAAATGTGTGACATAATTTATACTCTATAAAATACAAGTTCTTATTGAATGTCAAAAGTAAATATAAGATGAGAAGTCTCTCACTATCTTAGAGGTGAATGGTCATAAAGGTGAAGTAATAGAGCCTCCTCACAGCTCTATAAATACTATGTATTGTAAAGGAATGGATTGGTCTATGTTTTGATAAATATAATACTATATAAATCATGGTTGACTTCAAATATATTTTATTAATTATACTTTATGTGTAGCAATTTTCAAGCCTTAACTATTTATTTCATCTTCTATGTGAATCCATGTTGTAATATATTAATGATATATGAGATGATTATGAAAAATGATTATATGATTAACAAAAAATCATAACCAATTAGCTTAATATGATATAAATCCATAATATCTAAGACATGTAAATTCCTACATTTAGAAACTTGTATTAATATTCATTGACTATAAATCATTAACATGTTATGACAAATTATTTGAGGAACATATGATAACCATGGTAAGGTGAGCATGTGGAAAACATGTTGAGATGGTTACATAGACAAAATTAACCTGAATGGTGGTTGGATGATGGGATACCAAAGCTCACAAAGGAAAAATATAGAAGAATAAGAAGCTCTACTAAATAAATCATAACTAAACATATCTAAGGAAGTATATATTAAATATATTGGTTTGAGTTACCTAAAATTTTGACCTAATTTTCAAGTCTTGAGCATTACTAATTTAGACCTAGATAAACAAATTAATTTCTTCTGAATGAATAAAATATCAAGAAACTACATAATTTGTTTAATGACTAGACCTATATGATTGATCACTGGATGAAGACTGCAATTGGCATATACTTCACTAAATTTTTTTGTATAAAAATATATAGAGTTACATGTTGCATAAAAGCTTTTTTTTTAAATCAATCTAGGGGAAATTCTTGTAGTGAAAACCTATACTATTGAAAATGTTGGTTGTTTAGAATATTATCTTGCCAATCCTAGACAATGTTGAGTATTACTTTAGGGGAGTTATGGGGATACAAATTGAAAAGATATGAATGAAAAATATTTTATAAAATAAACCTACACATAAACCTTGGAGATAGATTATACATATAAGTATAACAAGAAGGTAATTCTAGAATTTTAACAAGAATTTAATGACAACTGAGAAGATGGAATGAACATAGTGATCCCCAAGGAAATGTTAGTGAAAGTAGGATAGAGACTATGAATACTATGTGAGGAAATAGACCTCTAATATAATTCAAATAATACATAGATGGAGAGTTTATATCCCACAATGGAACCCAAGGAATGACATAAACCACAAAGATCATCCATTGATTTGGAGACTAATGCACAAAGAATAGAAGAAGAAAAAATAAGATACCATGGGGAGGTTATAGATATCCAACTACATCAATTAGATATTAGTTTTATTAATAATCATAGGTGAATAAGTTTAGAAGGACCATTTTAGATAATGTAGACTTATTTTTAGTCCAATTCCCAAAAAAATTTAAAAAAAAAAAAAAAAGTCTATAATATTCAAAAAATAATATCCAACCAAATATATGGGGAATGGATCCAAATTATTACCATACTCTTTGTCTAATTTATTTTCAATATATAAAAAATAATATTTATCTAAAATACTCTTTAGTTCATTTTGAAGGCATAAGTCTATATTAACTAAAATGGAAACTATTGTATGGGGACTAGGAATGGTAGTCTTACAAGTAATCTATTTTAAACCATAGGGTTATATCATATTCAAGATTGGTTGAGGTAGATACTCTATATAAGGATAATTCACTACAAGGGGATGCATCCCATGTGCTTAATTTATCAATTGGAAGTAGTTTAGAAGACAAGGTAATTAATAATTAGTTTGATGATTTTGATGAGAATTTTGGAAAACATAGCACATACACTAATAATATTTTTTAAAACAAGGGTACTCTCATACTCCAAAAATAGTTGCATCAAACTTTAAGACACTGACTAAATCAATTCCAAAATAGCCAATTAGTTTAGGTGAAGATATAGGAAATATTTACATTAATGCTAGATGTTTTGTCACTCTAACACCATATGATGGGGATTATAACTAAGAATGGTATTTTTTCACCTATAATATGAAATTTAAGGTTAAATGTCTGACCACTAATGATGAAAATGATATGATCTAGTAGGAGATTTGACTAGTAGAGATCTAGATTTTATGTTCAAAAATAATTTGGGATAATTAAATTTCTAAAATTCTAAAAATAAAATGATCAGGGAGTTCAAGATTCTAAAATGTTAAATTCACACCATTCATGACTTAAATGAGATCAAGCAAAATCTAGGAGAATCAATTTATGACTACGATTGCAAGTTATGTGATGTAATGAATAAATTAAATATGATGCAAGATCCACTGTGATTTGGGTCAATGAAAAAGATGATGTTGAGGTCAAGAAAAGGTCTAGGACTAATGGAATAAGTGAGGACTTTCTTGATTTAATTCAATTGTATCCTTACCTCACACTTGAGCAAGAAAAATATTGAATCTCTTCACCAAAGGGATGGACCTATTCAAATTTTTAGAAGGACTAACCTTTCTAAAAACCAAAGGATTGAAGTCAAGACCCCAAAAATATAAAAACTATGATGAGGTTGTAGAGAAAGAGTAGTGTGAAGGGGAAAATCACTTATTTGCATACAAGTAGAAGAGGAAACTAATCAAGTTCAAGTCTCCATAGTTGAGTTGAGTAAAAATAAAAGAGGAACATGTAGAAGAAACAATTCACGCAAATGATAGCTCTATTAGGAAATAAGAGGAGATTATTTACTTATAATCCTCTGATGAAGAAGACTTCACACCCATTATGTTAATTATAAATAGCATAACATCCAGTGTGATAGTCCCTCTTCCTACCCAGTAAGTGGTTTCTCCATCAATTGAGAACACAACCATTTGTTATAAGAAAAAATATAAGGTTTGGAAACCTCAAGTGCAATACAAAGAAGGACCAAGTGATTAGGAAAAACCTTCAAAATATGACCCAAGGGATGAGGTGGATGATTAATAACTACAATAAGATAAGGTTATGAGCTTGTAAGGACTCAAAGGAAAGTCACCCCTTGGGGTGACCAATGATTGAAGGGCATTCTACCTACCAATCCTTTAGCCCAATTTCCTATTATTACATTAGCATTTATCACTTATTTTCCTATTATGTCTTTCCCTCCTTTTATACCTATCTCCACATCTATTGTTACCATTACTCCTTTGGTATCCACCTTTTATTTATACTAATATCCAACCTAGCACCCAATTGCTAGCATATTATACTCAATTGAGCTCACCTATGCCTTCCTTAAGGGTAATATGGACCATGATAGTGGTAGCCACTAAGAACACTCCAAGGAAGAATCCAGTCTACATTATCCACTCAATAGCACATTTGGGAAATGCTTATTGGTATAAAATAATATGTCCTACCATGTTCAAGCCAACTCTTGAGATTGATCTTTAAGAGGACACCTAGATAGAAGCACAATAACTAGAGCCATCGTAGTTGACCCTTCTAGACTAGGCCAAGGAACTAAGAGCATTAGGTTCTAATAGGCCAAACCTTGAGATAAATAGTTTTTCCACTATGAGATCATTGTTTGATAAGTTTATTGGCTCTATGCAAAGGGTAAGGAAAACAAATATAGAAGACAACATTTGGCAGAGATTAATTTAATGAGAAAGAGAATAATTCTATTCTCTTTCAAAGAGATAAGATATAAAAATTGGTCATTCCCCTTTTAATAAGTACTTTAAGTCCTATATGGAGACCCATACTAGAGAATTAATATCAATTCACAAGGGAATTGAGTAGGCAAGGAAAGAATTGGAATAAGAACTGGAGAACCTCAGAGAATAATAGTTTATGTTCCCTCTAAAATTGAGTAGGGCATTCATAATGAATCCTTAAGTCTATATGAAATGTTAGACACTATTGATTCTTTAAGGGCACAATTATCCCCTCAAGCTACTCTAATACCCTAATTGTTTAAGGATCTAAAGGAGGATGAGACCAAGTTTAATTTTTTGATTATGTATACCATAAATAAGGACTTCATCCATATAAATTTGATGCCACCCTTAGAGGCAATAAACACATTAAATCTAGTGGTCATTAGGACCCAAGAAGCATGGGAATTGATAACATCTTCTGATGCTTTGGTCATAAAGATAACTAAACAATAAAATCAAGTAGTACATATTTTGAATGAACTAGAATTTTCACATGCATTGGATGGTGCATGGAATTTGGTGGTATCTTTTTTTTATGAAATGTTGTAGCAAGACACAACTAACTTCAAGTAGAGTTTACAAGGGTTAACTTTAAAGGACATTTGAAACAACCCCAAATTTTTTTTAAGTTTCATATCAGAGTACACATTTGGATGTGTAATGAAACCAAACCTCAATTGTTGAAGTGAGTAACACATACTTAGCATACTTATATTTGTAAAACCAAAATTTTTAACCTTAGTAATCAATACCATCATTGAGTAGAACAAGCCAATGACATGGAAACTAATAGAACATTATCCTAATCAATAATCAGGTCTAATGCCCAGCATGTTAAACTTACATAATAACTAGCTATCAGCTTGAGTAGATGCAGATTATGATAGGACTCATAAGTGTTAAACAAAGTATCATTTACCTAAATATATTAAATCACTTTAACATCAAACTTTCCATGACCTAAGATCAATGGTTGAAGATACAAATGGAGTTAGTTTATAATCAATCTGATAATGATATGATGGCATCCATTCATGGAATAGATATAAAAAATTCTATAATGGCTAATAGCCAATATGATAAAATATTTAATGGGAGATCAAAACACCCAAGGTACATGGTATCCAACATATATATACCCCATGACATTGATTATTTTATCAATTGATGTTTTGGGAAGGAAGATTTATTAAATATTCAACTTACACACATAAGAAATTCTAGCCAAACCTATAATTAGGTATTTATGTATGATTAACTTTTACAACATTAACCTCTCAATTTTCTAAGGGATTCATTAATGAATTAACTAACTTCACATAACATCATACTAAGTAATTTCAACATGGAGTAACATGTTCACCTAGGCACCAATATATCTTATTCATTCATACAACAGTTCTAATGAACTAGCTTTCAGAAGTATACAAGCATCAGGGTTTTACACATGGTTAATTATACATACCAAATTCACACCAACAACTATGTCTACTAAAGGAAAAACATCTTACCAATAAGGGGATAAAATAATAATCACATTTAGTTCATAAGATTAATACTCACATGTAACATTTAGTCATATTCATCAATATAATCATGTAAGAAAGGAAAGGTATCATATGGAAATTACCATTTACTTTAAATTATAGATGATTTAGATTACTTTCTTCTTCAATGAACTGGAATATTTTTCCAATATTGAAATGTGCATACTCTCCTAGTACCACAAACAAATTAAAACATCCAAGGAATCTCTAGACTCCATACATATATTGAAAAGCATGCAATATTAACTCCATCTACTCATGTTATACCAAGAGTAATTATAACATATATAAATGGAAATGAGCACATGCATATATGTATAGATCCAAAGGAAATAAGCTAATAACTCTCATCAGCTATCATTTAATTAAGATTTTAGGTTGCTCATGATCTAAGCTAGCATACTTAAATATGCCTAAGTACCAAGGTAAGTGATCTAATGAAATACATCAATGGTAATCATTACTAAAATTAAAATTATTAATAAGTTGTAGGTTTATATATCAATTAAACATAAGTATATGCCTAATTAGCTTTACTCGTAATGTCCATAAACAATCTTATGCATCTAAACAAGAAGATATGAATAAATCAAGAAGTTCACAATATAAAGATATACTCTAAGGATTACTCTAAATTAGTGACAACATTGAGTCTATATTAACTTAATAAGATCACATGATTAAGTTAGTATTAATTTTGTGTTAATATATCAACAACATATTAAATATATCAGAAGAGACACTAATTAAGCTTCCAATAACTAATCATATGATATCTGTCACCTTTAACAAAGTAACCATTTCAACTTATCATTATTTAAGCTTGTTCATGATCTAAGTGTCAGGAATATAGAACAACAAACATGCTCTGATTCCACTATTAGGACCCGAAATCACAATTGATTACCATATACAAGCAACTAAATGTGGAATTTAACCAGAAGCAACAAGTAACTAGAATTTAGAAACAACACAAAATATGAGAGACAATACCCAATTGTATTAATACTCTTTCAGAAGGAAATACAACAAAGAAGATGCCACAGTCTTCTTTCTTACACACCTCTAGGGCTCCCACACCTCTAGGGCATATACAGTAAATCTCTTCAAGAGCTCACTCTCTCAATTACGGTCCCAACACACAACTCAAACACAGAGTTGGTGTTCACCTCCAACCAGTCAGTATCACTACTACTAGTACCACTAGTCAGTATCACTACTGCCAGTATACAAGTGCTCCACGCACTCCAAATCTGAGTACACACTGTACTCTAAGTACTCAATGTACTCCAAGTAGATCTCACCTGATCTTGCTACCTATTGTGTTACTGACCTCCCTGATCTTGCACACCTACAAATCACCCTAGTTTTGCACACTTGCAAACCTAGATCTCGCACACACACACACACCTACAGATCAACTGATCTTACTTACCATGTAGATCTCTCTACACCCTGAAGAACCCTTGTCCTTGGCTCACCAAGTCCTTATGATTCTCCAAACCAATACCCCAGTGGATCTTCTACTTGATCTTGCACACTTACAGACCAACCTGATCATACACACTTGGCACCCCTATGGAACTAGGAGGAGCTACCCTTACTCTCTTCACTCTCAGAAGGAGCTAACTAAGCTCTTACTCAACTAGCACAAATTACAATACAGCCCATGAGTCTCTTAAATAGATCTCATGCAAATAATAATTAGACATCCAATTATAATAATTAGATCCGTAACTCTAAGACTAAAATTAGCCTTTAACATGCAAACAAGTGGTTTATTAACTAACTATTCGTGAACTAGTAGTTTTAGAACCGCACAGGCGACCGACATCAGTCCCTATTTGCTTGGAGATGATCGACATTGGTTGATCCTTGACCGATGTCAACAACTTCCTATCTACACCTGACCAATGTCAGTTGGCCTGACCGATGCCAATGACTGTGACACTCAACATCCTCCTCCATGTCTGCATCAGTGAAGCTTTTAGCTCCATAACCAAATAATCTCCCACTTGGAGATAAATAGCTACACTGTACCTATACTTGTACACCATCTAATATGTTTTCTAGCTTATATCCCTCTTCAAGCTCAATCTTGAAGACCAACCACTACACAACCTATGGTGCAACACTTGTCATCCAAGTAACCTACCATATCCAAAGTGCCTGACCTCCCTCTAAGATACCTGAGAACCCACTGAACTACTTTCCAGTTCTTCCTTCCTAGATTGGCCACAAACCTACTAACAACTCCCACTACTGGGGCAATATCAAGGAGTACACATGTACTCAACCTCATCATGTGATTGGGGACTCTGTTCTGTGAACTGTCCATCCATAGGTGCACTTGTCATTCTGCATCCTACACTACCTTCACACAATCATCCTATGACAACATCAACTTGTGATCTTCCCTATCTCTAAGATTACTCATGCCAAAAAATTTCACTCCTTCAAATTCTTCATGACACACCTCTGAACTAACTTTACCTTTAGCTCAGAAAAACCCTGTATGTGTAACCCTACATCAAGCAAACACACAACATATAGTAACAAGATGATGTTGTAATCATCACCCACCTGGTAAAGAAACCACAATAGTTATAATGACATTGACTAAAGCCATGATTTATCATCCACCTGTCAAACCCATACCACTATCCTGGAGCTTCCTGAAGACCATATGACCTGGCATTCCATCTCATGTGTCCATTCTCTCTATTCTTTAACTAAGGTATCCATTCATCTTTCAGTGCTTTCATACCAGCTGGCAACCCTACCAAATCTACCATTTCATTCTGCATCCTAAGAATCAACTTCATCATTCATGCCATGCTCCCACTGTTTCCTAGATCCTTCTTGCTCTGTAGTGAGCAACAAGTATAAAGAAGAGGAACAATGAATTTGAGGCTTACTTACCCTTTCAGTCCTCCACACGGGAATTTAAGACTCCTTGATAGCTTGCTATCCACCCAAAATCCATTCCAGTGACCGACCTCGGTCACCACACAGTCTGCATCTGACCGACATCGGTTCCACGTGACTTTCTAGGTCACTAACGCCGGTTATCCTATCGACGTTGATCTCCACCTGATTGACACCACTGACTCCTCTCATCTACACATGACCAACGTTGGTACCTGTCTGTTCAATGTCGATTTCCCCTAACCAATTTTGGTACCTGTGTTTGCCTGTGAGTGATGACTTTTTACCCATGAGCTTACTTTGAATCAAAACCCTATCCAAACTGCCTTACTTAGAGATATCCAGTCCCATCCACTGATCTCTATTCGTCATCTCCTCCAAGAACACCAAGGCTTTCTAGTTCGTAAGTTTATCAAATACATTAGTCTTCCTTTTAAGAACATACATCTCCTTCTTGCTCTTGTGACCAAGCCTACAAAGCCATGTCCTTGTAACAGAAGAAGAATCAGTAATACAAGTAGGTAGATAAAGAGTACCTACTTTCTTACCACATGTTAATTCAAGTGCATCCACTATGAGAGTTCCTGTGCATCTCTCATCACCCAACTTTCCTGAAGTAATTAGCCGCATCTTCAAGACTGGGACCTGCATGACCTTCTTCAACACCCATATGATGGCCGCCTACAATTTCAGCAACACTTCCCCTTTGCCAAAACTTTGACAAGGCACACCAGCCCCTAAATAAATCTTTCCAAAGTCTCCAAAGACCTTAACATGGAAAAATACTCTATTTCGAGTTGTATGGAAAGAGGCAACATAATCTATAAAACAAGATTCTACTTTATCCAAGGAACATCCCAGAGCATCCTGTGCAACAACACCTGCAACATCTACTACTTCAGTTCCTTCATGCTGATCTTCTACCAACCAATAATATTTATTTACCTGCTCTTTCTTTCCATAACACCGTAATTGACCATTTGTGCTTTTCAATTCCTCCATTCTTAGTGTACTTTCTTCTACCATTGCTATACTCTGACTCAATTAGAAACCCTTGAGAGTGACCTATAATCAAACACAAACCTGCTCCCTGTAACCTTAGCTCTGATACCACTTGTCAAGAATCTAGAACAACAAACATGCTCTGATTCCATTGTTAGGACCCAGAAGCACAATTGATTACCATGTACAAGCAACTAAATGCAAAATTTAACCAGAAGCAACAAGTAACTAGAATTCAAAAACAACACAGAATATGAGAGATAATACCCAGTTGTATTAATACTCTTCCAAAAGGAAATACAACAAAGAAGATGCCACATTCTTCTTCCTTACACACCTCTAGGTCTCCCACACCTCTAGGGCATAAACAGTAAATATCTTTAAGAGCTCACTCTCTCAATTACAGTCCCAACACACAACTCAAACAAAGAGTTGGTGTTCACCTCTAACCAGTCAGTATCACTACTGCCAGTACCACCAGTCAGTATCACTACTGCCAGTACACAAGTGCTCCATGCACTCCAAATTTGAGTACACACCGTACTCTAAGTACTCAATGTAATCCAAGTAGATCTCACCTGATCTTACTACTTATTGTGTTACTGACCTCCTTGATCTTGCACACCTATAAATCACCCTGGTTCTACACACCTATAAACCTAGATCACACACACACACACACACACACACACACACACACACACACACACACACACACACACACACACACACACACACACACACACACACACACACACACACACACACACACACACACACAACACACACACACACACACACACACACACACACACACACACCTATAGCTCAACCAATCTTATTTACCATGTAGATCTCTCTACACCCTGAAGAACCCTTGTCCTTGCCTCACCAAGTCCTTATGATTCTCCAAATTAGTACCCCAGTGGATCTTCTACCTGATCTTGCACACCTACAGACCAACCTGATCATACACACTCGGCACCCCTATGGAACTAGGAGGAGCTACCCTTGCTCTCTTCACTCTTAGAAGGAGCTAACTAAGCTCTTACTCAACTAGTACAAATTACAATATAGCCCATGAGTCTCTTAAATAGATCTCATGCAAACAATAATTAGACATCCAATTACAATAATTAGACCTACAGCTCCCAGACTAAAATCAGCTTTTAACATGTAAACAAGCGGTTTGTTAACTAATTGTTCGTGAACTAGCAGTTTTAGAACCGCACAGGCGACCGACGTCGGTCCCTATCTGCCTGGAGATGACTGACGTCAGCCGATCCTTGACCGATGTTGGCAGAATCTTGTCTACACTTGACCGATGTCGGTTGGCCTAACCGACACCGGTGACTATGACACTCAGCATCCTCCTCCATGTCTGCATCAGTGAAGCTTTTAGCTCCACAACCTAACACTAAGCCAGCATACTTAAATATGCCTAAATACCAAGGTAAGTGATCTAATGAAATACATCAATGGTAATTATTATTCCAATTTACATTATTAATAAGTTATAGGTTTCTATATCAATTAAACATAAGTATATGCCTAATTAATTTTACTCGTAATGTCCAAAAACAATTTTATGCATCTAAAAAATATTATATGACTAAACCAAGAAGTTCACAATATAAAGATATACTATGAGGATTACTCTAAATTAGTGATAATATGGAGTCTATATTAACTTAATAATATACATGATTAAGTCAATATTAATTTTGTGTTAGTATATCACCAACATATTATAGATATAGGAAGAGACACCAATTAAGCCTCTAATAACTTATCATATGATATTTTTCACCTTTAACAAAGTAACCATTTCAAATTCTCATTATTTAATCTTGCATTCCTCTTTTTTATTTCCATCAACATAGGTTAGCATATCAACATAATTAACCAATATCAAATCATGATAAAATATTCACTATTATCGTAAGTCAATAACCATTAAACATTTTAATAAGTATACAATGTATAAGTAGCATACAGAATTCATTACCAACTTATTTAATATGTTTTTAAGACCATCCAAGAATGGATAAACAAGTAACTAAACTATACAAACCCTCCCAAATAGCCCTATAAGCCCAACCATCGGTGGTCCTTACCACCCCAACCATCAGCTATGGTGGTTTTAGTAAACGAGGTCAAGGAGAAAATTTTAAGCAAGTTAGATTCCAACCCAATGGACATCACAATAAAATAGCGTAAACCAACCAAAATCATGAACACCATCAAGGGTACACTCCATACAATCCAAGGAAAAAATCATAATGTATAACTCAATTGTTATATTCCACCCAGTAAAGATCCATCAATAAAATCAACCAATCTTGATAAATAGACAACTCAGCCATACAACAATCCCAAGGAAACAATTAATTTCTCTAAAAATTAACTGAGACAATAATCCATCAGAAATCATAACCAATTCAAAAATAAAATAGGTAACATAAAACACTCAGTCCACGCATTCATCTTAAATGTTTAATACTGCCAATAGTTCCAAATAGGCAATAAATAATACAATAGGAATTCAAAACAACAAGATGTTTTGAAAGCCAAATGCGGATATAAAAGGTTTTGGGGATCATCACAAAGTCTCACAACCTCATATGATCCCTCAATACTGAAAATTAGGTCATAAGAGTTAATTGGATAGCAGGCCACTTAAAATGGCTAAATTAAGAACCAAAACTATTGTTATAATATAAAAATACTAATAGAGTTTTACCCCTTTATACAAAGGCACAATATGCCAACATAAGAGTTTCCTCAATAAATCTATAATAAAAGTGTAAAAATAAAGTAAACACTTGGGAGACTTCACTCCAAACCACATGCATAATTTTATAGATAAATTAAACTTATTTAGGGGAAACATGATTATACAGTTTGTGACAAGTGAAGAACCAAACAATGTTTCACATATACATGTATATATCCAATTGGTTCCATCTTAATTAAAAAAATTAACTTTATTCCAAAAATTGATACATAATACATAGCCAAAACGTGTCAGTCTAAAGGTACACACACATTAGTGATTCAAGAAAACTCTAGTCAAAATTGATTCAAGATCATATATATTGACAAAGTATAAGATTCAACCTTTTAAATTTTAAGAGACCCAATAAATTTTAATTTTATATGGAGGATTATGATGGAAAATCCAAAATACCTAAATCTCATAATAACATAGCTCTTTTAACATCAAAGACCCAAATTGATTTCCATTCAAAATAGGGAAGGTATAATGGTAACCTGAAATCTACCTTAAGGGTGAATATACCACAAGTTGATTTATTTTACATCTAAAATTTATATTGATAATTAAATAATCTAATTAAAGATTTAAAACAAAACCCCAGACTGATTATCCCAATTAAAACATAATATTGTAGCCAAAACTTTGCCTTAAGGTTTAAACTAACCCCTGAATTGATTTCCCTAGATTCAACTCATGGGTTTAACCCCTAAACAAGTAGTCATTAAAAATAAGGTGCATCAACCCATAGGATAAACATGGTTCAAAAAATGGTAATTAAGTACACTAACAACAATCTTTGTGTGTGTGTGTGTGTGTGTGTGTGTGTGTGTGTGTGTGTGTGTGTGTGTGTGTGTGTGTGTGTGTATTTGTGTATTTTGTGTGTGTGTGTGTGTGTGTGTGTGTGTGTGTGTGTGTGTGTGTGTGTGTGTGTGTGTGTGTGTGTGTGTGTGCGCGTGTGAAGGGTAGACATAGGGGGACCAGGGAACATTAATGCATATGCATAAATTTATAAAGTACCCAAGTTGATTTATTACATTCACATTGTGGCACTCATAGATTTAATAAAACTAGTTCATATTGTTGGTATTGAGCTCAAGAACCTACAACCTGGCTCTGATACCACTTGTCAGGAATCTAGAACAACAAACATGCTCTGATCCCACTTGTCAGGATGCGAAACCGGAAACATACAATTGATTACCAAACTTCAAACAACTTAATATGCGGAAATACCCAGATTCACCAAGTAACTAGAATTCAGAATAACACAGCATATGAGAGACAATACACAACTTGTATTAACACTTTATACAGAAAAGAATACAATAAAGAAGATGCCACTTCTTCTCCACCACCTTACAGAGGTTTCCCACACCTCAAGTGAACAGTACTTCTTCTCCCCAAAGCTCTCCCTCTCACCGGTCCCAACACCCAACTCAAATACAGAGTTGGTGTTCACCTCTCATGCTCTACGCATAACACAAGTGCTCCACGCACTCCACAAGCACTCCACGTGCTCCACAAGTACTCAAGGTACTTCAAGTAGATCTCCCATGAACCTGCAATAGCCTGCACTTCAACAGACCATACTTATGGAAGGAACTCCCTTGCCTTCCTCTTGTTCTATCCGAGTACACACCTGTACTCCAAGTAGATCCTGCCTGATACTGCTCCCTGTTGTGTTGCTGTCTGTATGACCTTGCACACCTGCAAATCAAACAATGGTTCTATTCACCTGTGAACCTCGACCTTGCATACACATACACCTGCAGATCAACGATCTTACTTATCATGTAGATCTCCTATATAGGCCATGCAACTGTGACCAAGATCCTACACTCCTGAAGAACCCAGCTGGCTCTCCAATCCAGCACCAACACCCCTGGTACTGTGGCACTAGGAGGAACGCACCATTGCTCTACCTCACACACAGAAGGAGCTTATAATTATGCTCTCTTACTCCCTAGCACACTATTACAATACAACCATGAGTCTATTATATAGATCTCATCCAAACAATAATTAGACATCTAATTACAATAATTAGATCCGCAGCTCTCAGTCTAAAATTAGATCTCTTCATGCAAACACTTGGTTCGTTAGCTAACTGCCCGTAGATAGCTCGCAGTCGAACTACACAGGCGACCGACGCCGGTCCCTGTCCACCTGGGTGTCGCCGACGCCGGCCGATCTCTGACCGACGCCGGTTGTCTTTCCTGCCCTTTCCTGCCGACGTCGGTTGGCCTGACCGACGCCGGTGTCTCTGGCACTCAGCAACTCTCCTGCAACCTCCTCTGTATCTGCATCAGTGAAGCTTTTAGCTCCACAATCCTAACACATATAAATAATATCAAGAATACACACAATATTTTGAAGTCTTATGGTTTCATAATATAACAACATACATCTAATTTATGCATTCACCAGATTAGAGGATATAACCAAACCCATTATTATTTTGACAAGGTTTCCTGAATTTCCAAGGAAATAATGATAGAATGAATATGTGGTTTTTAATTTAAATCATTTCATTCCATAAGATAATTAAACTATGGTCAAATGACACTTACCAAATCAATGTAAGAAAAAAATGCTTAAAATACAAGTCACAAGTCTCCCATTATTATTTCCTTTCCACAACATGAAATGACCAGGTGAATCACCCAAGTCTTGAAACCAAAACCCCCTTTCTCCCTACATTTTTACCTTCTTTATTTTCCTATGTTCTTTTCTTCTTTTTCCCCTGTGTTCTCCTTTTCTCCCCCCTACGCCTTTTACCTTCCTCTTTTCCATGCATTTCTTTTCACCTTCCTCCATTCTTTTTTTTCACCTATTTTCTCCCCCTATATTTCTTCCTATTTTACCCCTGCATTTTTTGTCCTCTTACTTTACTACATTCTTTATATTCTCCCCCACTTCCCATGCTATACATTTATTCCTATTTTTCCTTCTCTATGCCTATTCTATTCCCTACATTTTAGTTTCTCAACACCCTTGAATTTTCCTTTCTCCCCCTTTGCATGCATTTTTTCCTTATTTCCTTCCTAATGTGTCCCATCACTTCCTCTCTTCCTATCCTCCTCTCCTATTATTCCCTACTACCTTCCTCCCAATGCATTTTCTTCTCCTTTGCGTCATGTCTCTTCATACACACTACGCATTCCTCCCTTTTCTGCATCCTTCTTTTTTTTCCTTCTCCCTAATCTCCTTCCTCCCTATGACACTCACCCACTCCTCCCCTACCATACACCATGCTCCTTCAATGAAGAGAAATAAATCTCTCTCTTTTTCCCAAAACCATCAACCCACTCTCCCAATGTGACCTCCATGCTCAATTCCCTAAGATATTGGTCATTAAGGACCTTTCAAAAAATCAAACCAAAGCCATGAAATAGTGAAGGTAAGTAATAATAATTAAAATAAATATATATATATATATATATTATTTTAATTATTGATAAATATGTAAAGGTGACTAATATTGATTAACCTAATTACTATCTATAAGATAGTAAAACAACTAATAATAAGAATATATATTATTTTAAATGTTGTTGCATGTTTAATTGTCATAATGGCCAATTAATCAAGCCATTAATAGATATAAGGTCACCGAGTGATAAATCACATGAAAAGGAGTGTCATGGGAAGATAGGTCTATGTAGGTCTCTTAGGGAGTATAAGATAGGTGAGGGAAAGTTAAGTGGATATGGGGTGCTGAATATTACATATAGGAGAGAGAAAAAGGAAGTTCATACTGACAAGATCAACACTAAACAACCATGCAAGAGAAAAAATAATATGATAAGACATAAGGATTGAAAAATGATAAGGAAATATAAAATGTGATTACACAGATGAATAATACAACTGACTAAAGTCATGATAATAATCATGAATACCAATTAACTATCATAACTCATCTAACTACTTAGAACCACTTCACTACCACAAAAGTTGATGCTAGCATCCATCCTAGCTCATAATCTTCACCTACAATCATCGAGTGAATCCATAAATAGTATCTAATCCAAAAAATTAATAAAATGATAGTGCATTAATAAACTATAATCAAATATCAAGTACATAAAATAATCTATGTTTCATCAAGTGTAAAATTATAAACATGATATGTATATCAACCTGAAGCTCAATATCATAGCATCAAAGATAATAATATAATCCAACTATGTAAGGGAGTGTAGAAACTAGCTATACATAGGCTATATCAACATCTAAACAGTCATGTTAGGGTGCAAAAGGGTAGGATCGTAACATCTACCCCCTCTTAGAGGATTTATATTGACAACCATATCAACGACTGAGGACCCGATTGTCTATGGGGACTTAATCAATATCTATACAAAGGTTTCATCTACTCATCATAATCATAATTAAAAAACATCAACTTATATAACAACAAACAAGAGGATGTAATACTCCAACTAGGTAAAATACATTTTCTATTCCCAACATAAATCATAAATACAGCCATAAAAAAAGTTTTATCAACTCACATGTTATTATATGACACTAAAATAATAATGAGTTATCATAAATCATAACAATATTAAATACTCATACACATACCTCAATTTAAGGTACAATCCCACATTCATGATACACAAGCCATTTATTAACATCCAAAATAGGTAATTACAGCTTGGGAAAAAGATCTAATAGCTCCAAAATTATTCTTATTTAACACAAATTACAATGATATGCCACCATTTTAACATAGTTCTAAAAAATCTCTTTAAAATTTAGCCATCTGTATAGGCATGAATTTCCAAGTAAAATTTCACTACCAACCATGAGAACAAATTTTACCATCTCAATAAAGGCCAACAAAACTTTCTTTACCTTCCAAGCACACCTATTTCAGTTAAAAGCTTGTGAAAGATAGGTAGCTTTAAAATTTTTAACTATTTAGATCAAAAAATTGCTAGAGAACCAAACATTAGCTAGGCATCCCTCTTATCAAGAGGAGAACATATTATAGAAAACTACCACTTTTATGATACTAGTTGTAAATTAGGTGATCCCATTAGGATTTAACTATATATCCAAATTATAAAGAATTATTGTACCGATAAACATTATGACTTACACATAAATTAATCAACATTCATCACAAAATACTGCCATAAGATAGTAACCCATTTTGAATGGTTACTTCTAAACCAATAAATACCATGCAGGGGATAGTGAAACATCCCACACTATCCACACTAAATAACAAAATAAGCCAACTCAGGCCTTACATAATACCCAAAGGTTTATCACATGCTCTCCAACAAGTTTTTGAGATCACATGATGGTTACAGGAATCACAGTTCCACCATATTACTGCACTTACCCCATGGTAGTAAAAGACAAGAAAGAAAAAGACATGGGTACCCAAACATACAAAATTCACATGATTAGGACTTCTAGTGTTCATTCTAAACACAAAACCAACATACTATCAAACAATGCATAAAATAATACAAAAATATATTCATACTAATGTGTGTGTGTGTGTGTGTGTGTGTGTGTGTGTGTGTGTGTGTGTGTGTGTGTGCACGCGCGCGTGTGTGTGTGGGCGTGTGCATGTGCATGTGCGTGTGCGTGTGCGTGTGCGTGTGCATGTGCGTGTGCGTGTGCGTGTGCGTGTGCGTGTGCGTGTGTGTGTGTGTGTGTGTGTGTGTGTGTGTGTGTGTGTGTGTGTGTGTGTGTGTGTGTGTGTGTGTGTGTGTGTGTGTGTCTGTGTGTGTGTGTGTGTGTGTGTGTGTGTGTGTGTGTGTGTGTGTGTGTGTGTGTGTGTGTGTGTGTGTAATAGGTATAATAGGGTAATACCTCAATCACAACATGTTGTGATTGAGGTATTACCCTATTATACCTATTATATATATATATATAGACACACACACACACACACACACACACACACACACACATATTTCATCAAGTACCTCCTTGTTGATTTGCATAAACATTTACAATATAGGACTAGTTGGTGCTTTATAAGGCTTACAAAATGAAATTTCACATAGTTTGTTTAGAAACAACCTCTTAGAGGTGGCTAAAGGAAAACAAAACCATAATGAGACCATTATGTAGGAGGGTCCCATGGCCAATATGTGGATCTCATGGTGCACATCTTGAAAGAATCAGATGAGTGCCTCATGCAAAGGGATGGAGTGGATTTTTAGCATAAGAGAGACTCCACTCCCTATTTCATACCTACTTTAAACCATTTTGAAAATAGTGTTTTTTATCCTCAACCTCATACTTGCATAGATGTTCATATCTAGAATAATGATGTAGGGTTACAAAATACAATATGATACTATATCTTGGCAACGTAAACAATAGATCCAGCTTCCACAAAGGGAGTTACAACACACAAGTGTTTAGATTCACAATTATAGTTTTACAACGTAAGATCACACATATAACATAGCTAGAGTATTAGAATAGCCAGTTAGATAGTATAAAAAGTTCACACTTTTCATGTGGCTAAGCACTTTCACACCTCACAAATTTTATATAATAGCATATAATAATTTACGTGAAAGAAGGAGATGTGTAAGATAAATACAAACTTAGATATAGGTAACTATGCCAAGGTATTTTTCCATATCGCAATAGTCAAACACATAGGCTGGTGAAGCATGAAGGTCCATGAATCTACATCAGTTCACCTGATGTGTAGATACCATGCCAAAGACATCATATATTATCAATGGTATCACATAATCAAATCCTAAAACTCTTCACTTACTTATGTAAGTCAATCACACTCACCTCATCATGCCTTCTAGGCTTGATCCACACCCTTGGACATCCCAAGATATCATACCTCAGCCTCATCGAATGGCTTGCTCATGCAATAAATTAATGGACATTGAGGCATCATCTTAAAATTCTAAAAACAAGCTATACCATGATTCAACTAATTGACTAAATCCAACATTTTAAAGGTCAAATGGAGATGCTTGTTTTATTGTAACATTGATTTGGGAAAGGGTGATCTTAGCCAAGGCTCAAGGTGAATACAAAACCACTACTATGGAAATCACAATTTTTTATAATCATCAAGCTTTTAATAAACATCCTCATGGATGCAAGGCATATATAATGCCTCACTACACATCCTCATAGGTGTCAAGATGAAGTCAAGTATGAATAGACATCTCCGTAGGTGTATAACCTAGCTAGAATTAATCAACATACACATGAAATCAAGCATATATATGAATAAAATGTATGCCATAGACATAAAACTAATTGATGATCACAATAAACATGCCAAAATGAGTTAGTTTCACCCATTTTTGGAGTTATAAAGCCAATTGCTTCATCAAATTAACCCAAAAGAGGCTAACAAAACCAAGCCTAATGTAGCTAACATGCATAATTTTTTATCTCTACATAAGTTTACCTATTTTTAAGGATGCATAACCACTACAAATCAGCCAAGTAGGCAACAAACTAGACAACAAAACCTTCTAGGTTTTTTTAAAATTCCATTACATTGGATGAGCTAATGCATCCCAATCATTTCCATTGTAATAAAATTATGATATCATTTCCTTTAGTCACTTATAGTGACACCCAATTCAAAATAAAATATACGGTTGTTTACCACAACTGTCACCATAATGTCATTGTGTGAAACTTTATACATAACAACTTGTTGTAATCAAAAAAAGAAATAAGGTAGCCTTTCTATCTGCAAGCAAATTTTTTGTGGAGATGTTTCCACTTCACTAAAACCATCCATAGTATGAACACTGGCTAGCATACCCATACAAGTTCATATGTTCTTAATAGTTTAAGGTAATCTTTTTCTTGAGCAGAGATCTCAACATTTATCTATTTAATACATAAATTTAGTCCTTTTCACACTCTATTATGCCCTCCAAGTCTAGGTTGAACCCTCAGTCTTTCCTAGTTCATAATGTTCCATGTATATAGGGAAGGCTCATTGATACAAGTCAACCATAGATAGTCAGATATCATTTCCATAATTCTAAGATTGAATCCTATATCACCTAACTCCCATTCACCCACCCATACAATTCAATGGTTGATAGGTGAGACTTTCCCTGATATAACCAAATTTAGGATGGGTTAACCCAAACCAAGGCTAGGGGTCATAACAACTATCATAAGAGGTAATGTAGATTCTTTGAAATAGTTTCTTCCAATTAATGCATGAAACATTACATCAACAATAAAAAATAACACAATGCTTTAACATTCATTCTGGAGGCTAAGTATATTGGGAAGTGCTTCTCAATTCAGCCTAATTAAGACAATTCAATGGTCACCAAATCACAATTCTACTAATATGAGAGTTCCCTAGAGAAAAAACATGGCTCTAATACCATATGAAACAATCCTATTTTTTTTGAAGTTGAATATTATAGTACACATTTGGATGTGTAATGAACCAAACCTCAATTGTTGAAGTGAGCAACACATACTTAACATACTTATGTACATGTAAACAAAAAGGTTAATCTTAGAAATCAATGCCATTATTGGGCCAAATAAGACCATGACATGGAAACCAATATAGCATTATCTTAATCAAAAATTAGGTATAATACATGACATGTTAAATTTACATAATAACTAGTTATTAGTTTGAGTACATACAGATTATGCTAGGACTCATAAGCATATAGAGAAGTATCATTTGTCTAAATATATTCAATCAATTTAACATTAAACTTTCCATGACCTAAGATAAATGGTCAAAGATATAAATGGGGTTAATTTATCATCAATCTAATAATGATATGATGGCAACCATTCATGGAATCGATATAAATGATTCTATATTGACAAATAGCCAATACAATAAAATAATTAATGAGAGATCAAAACACCCAAGGTACATGGCAGCCAACATATATATACCCCATGACATTGATTATTTTATCAACTAATATTTTAGAAAGGAAGATATATAAAATATTCAACTTACTCACTTACATAAGGAATTCTAGCCAAACCTATAATTAGGTATTTATGTATGATCAACTTTTACAACATTAACCTCTCATTTTCTTAAGGTATTCATTAATTAATTAACTCACTTCATATAACATCATACTAAGTAATCTTAACATGAAGGAGTAACATGTTCACTTAGGCACCAATATATCTTATTCATGCATACAATAGTTCTAATGAATTGGCTTGCAGAAGCATACAAGCATCAAGGTTTTACACATGGTTAGTTATACATACCAAATTCACACCAACAACTATGTCTACTCAAGGAGAAAATTCTAGCCAATAAGGGGATAAAAAAATAGTCACATTCAACTCATAAGATTGATGTTCATATGTAACATTTAGTCATAGTCATCAATATAATCGTGTAAAAAAGTAAAGGCATCATATGTCATTACCATTTACTTCACAATATAGATGGTTTAGATTACTTTCTTCATCTATGAGCTCGTAATTTATTCCAATATTAATATGTACTTACTCTCCTAGTACCACAAACAAATTGAAACATCTAAGGAATATCTATACTCCATATACAGATTGAAAATCACTAAATATTAACTCCATCTACTCATGTTATACCAAGAGTAATTACAACATATATAAAAGGAAATGAGCACATGTATATATGTATAGATCCAAAGGAAATAAATCGATAACTCTAAACAACAATCATTCAATTCAGATTTTAGCTTGCTCATAATCTAAGGGAGAATACTCAAATATGCCTAAATACCAAGGTAAATGATCTAATGAAATACATCAATGGTAATCATTAATCCAGTTTACATTATTAACAACTTGTAGGTTTTTATATCAATTAAACATAAGTATATTCCTAAGTAACTTTACTCATAATGTCCATAAACAATCTTATCCATTTAAATAAAATTATATGACTAGATCAAGAAGTCTATAATATAAAGCTATAATTTGAGGATTAATCTAAATTAGTGACAACATGGAGTCTATATTAACTTAATAAGATCACATGATTAAGTCAATAGTAATTTTGTGTTAATATATCAATAACATACTATAAATATAGGAAGAGACACTAATTAAGCTTCCAATAACTTATCATACCTTTAACAAAGTAACCATTCCAAATTATCACTAAAGCTTTAATTCCTCTTTTCATGCTCCATCAACACAAGTTATCATATCAACATAATTAACCAATATCAAATCATGATACAATATTCACTATTATAGTAAGTCAATAACCATTAAACATTTTAATAAGAAAAGAATGTATAAGTAGCATATATAATTCATTACCAACTTACTTCATATATTCATAAGATCATACAAGCATGGATCAACAAGTAATTGATATGGACAAACCCTCCCAACCATCCCTATGAGCCTAACTATCAGTGATCCTTACCACCCCAACCATCAGCTAGATGGTGCTTTCAACAAATAGGGTCAAGGAGGAAATTCTAAGAAAGTTGGATTCCAACCCAAGGGACATAATATAAAAATAATATAAACCAACCAAAAGCATAAAAACCATCAAATGTACACTCCACACAATCCAAGGCAAAAAAATCATAATGTATAACTCAGCTGTTATATGTCACCTAGTCAAGATCCATTAATAAAATCAACCAAGCATGATAAATAGGCAACTCAGCCATACAACAATCCCAAATCAATAATGAAGGGCTCCAGAAATAAATCAAGACCATATTCAATTATAAATCATAATTGATTCAAAAATAAAAATATGGAACATAAAACACTCGGTCCACACATTCGTCTAAAATTTTCAATACTATCAACAATTCTAAATAGGCAATAATTAATACAATAGGCATTCAAAACAACAAGATAATTTAAAATCTAAAGACTGATATAAAATGTTTGGGGGATCATCATGAGGTCTCATGACCTCATTTTATCCCTGAATATTGAAAATCAAGTCATAATAGTTAATGGGATATTATGCCATTTAAAATGGCTTAATTAATAACTAAAACTCTTAGTATAATATAACAATGCTAATAGGGTTTTGCCTATTTATAAAAATCTCCAATATGTCAACATAAGAGTTTCCTCAATAAAGCCAAAACATAAGCATAGAAAGAAAATAAACACTCAGGAGGCTTCACTACAAACCATATGCATAATTTTATAATTGAATTGAACTTATTTAGGGGAAACATGATTATACAATTTGTGATAAGGGAAAGAACATATATATATATATATATATATATATATATATATATATATATATAATTGGTTCCATATTAATTTAAAAAATATGGAACTTCATTCCAAAAGCTAAGACATAACAAATAGCCACAACGTGTCACTCAAAAGGTACACACACACAACCAGTTCAAGAAAACTACATTCAAATATGATTTAAGGAAATATATATTAACAAAGTATAAGATTCGGCCTTTTAAATTTTAAGAGACCCAATCGATTTTAATTTTATATTAAAGATTATTATGGTAAATCCAAAATCCCTAAATATCATAATAACATAACTCTTTTAACATCAAAGACCCAAATTGATTTCCATTCGAAACATGGAAGGTATAATGGTAATCCAAAATCTACCTTAAGGGTGAATATACTCCAAGTCAATTTAGTTTACAACTAAAATTTATATTGACAATTAAATAATCCAATTAAAGATTTAAAATAAAACCCCAGACTGATTATCCCAACTAGAACATGATATTAAAACCAACAATATGCCTTAAGGTTTAAACTAACCCTTGAATCAATTTCCCCATATTCAACTCATGGGTCAAACCCTTGAACAAGCAACCAAAAAAAATAGGGTGCAGTGACCCAAAAGATAAACACAATCCAAAAAAATGATAATTAAGTATACCATCATCAATATTTATTATATATGTATGTATGTATGTATGCATGTATGTATGTGTGTGTGTGTGTATGTATGTGTGTGTGTGTGTGTGTGTGTGTGTATGTGTGTATGTATGTAGGTATGTATGTATGTATGTATGTGTATATGTATGTATGTATGTATGTATGTATGTATGTCAATATATGGGGACCAAGGCACATTAATGTATAAGCAGATATTTATAAAGTACCTAGGTTAATTTATTATAATCACATCGTGGCACTCACATACTGAATAAAACTGGATAATATAAATAAAGCAAGAATACACATAATATTGTTAAGTCTTGTGGTTGCATAACATAACAAGAAAATATAGCCAATTTATTCATTCGCCCTATTAGAGGATATAACTGAACCCATTATTATTTTGACCAGATTGCATGCTACAGCTCCCACAATGTAGGTTTTATACCCAATGAAATAATGGTCGAATGTATATGTGGTTTTTAATTGAAATCATTTCATTCTAGAAGATAATTAAACTACAGTCAAAAGGCACATACCAGACCAACATAAGAAAGTAAAAAATGCTCAAAATACAAGTCATAAGTCTACCATTAATCTTGCCTTTCCACAACATGAAATGACAAGGTGAATTTCCCAAGTTTTGAAACTAAAATCCTTTTTCTCTCTGTGTTTTCACCTTCTTTATTTTCCTACATTCTTCTCTTATTTTTCCCCTACGTGTTCTTATTATCTTCACACCTCTTGCCTTCCTCTTTTCCTTGCATTTATTTTTACCTTCCTCCATTCTTTTTTATTCACCTATTTTCTCCCCCCTAAATTTATTCATGCTTTACCACTACATTTTTTATCCTCTTGCTTTGTTGTGTTCTTTCCATTATCCCATGATTCCCATGCTATATGTGTTTCTTCCTATTTTCCCTTCTCTATAACTATCCTCTTCCTTACATTTTACTTACTTCATGCCCCTATGTTTTCCTTTCTCCCCCTTTGCTTGCATTTTTTCCTTCTTTCCTTCCTAACGTGTCCCATCACTTCCTCTCTCCCTATCCTCCTATCCTTATTCTATGCTTCCCTACTACCTTCCTCTCCACAAATTTTATTCCCCTCTACTTCACATATCTTCACACACACTACACATTCCTCCCTTCTCTGTGTCCTTCTCTTTTTCCTTCTCCTTGACTTCCTTCTTCGCTATACCACTCACCCACTCCTCCCCTGCCATAGACCATGATCCTTCAATGAAGAGAGAAATCTCTATCTTTTTTTCCACACCCATTGACCCACTCTCCCAATATGACCTCCATGCTCAACTCCCCAGGATAATGGTCATTAATGACCTTTCAAAAATTTGAGCCAAAGCCATGAAATAGTGAAGGTAATTAGTAGTAATTAAAATTGAGTGTGTGTGTGTGTGTGTGTGTGTGTGTGTGTGTGTGTGTGTGTGTGTGTGTGTGTGTGTGTGTGTGTGTGTGTGTGTGTGTGTGTGTGTGTGTGTGTGTGTGTGTGTGTGTGTGTGTGTGTGTGTGTGTGTATGTGTGTGTGTTTTGACTTCCTTTTTCCCTATACCACTTACCCACTACTCCCTTGTCATACACTATGCTCCTTCAATGAAGAGATAAATCTCTATTTTTTTTCCAAACTCTTTGACCCAATCTCCCCATATGAACTCCATGCTCGACTCCCCAGGATAATGGTCATTAATGACCTTTCAAAAATTTGAGCCAAAGCCATGAAATAGTGAAGGTAAGTATTAGCAATTAAAATTGTGTGTGTGTGTGTGTGTGTGTGTGTGTGTGTGTGTGTGTGTGTGTGTGTGTGTGTGTGTGTGTGTGTGTGTGTACACACACACACACACATTATTTTAGTTGTTGATAAATATGTAAAGGCCACCAAGACCAATTAACCCAATTACCAATTGTAAAATAGTGAAATAACTAATAATAAATAAAATAATAATAATAGATATTATTTTAAATTCTATTGAATGTTAAATAGTCTCAATGGCCAATTAACCTAGCCATTAATAAATGTAAGGTCACTGAGTGATAAATCAAATGGGAGTGTCATGGGGAGATAGGTCTAAGTAGGTCTCTTAAGGAATCTGAGATAGGCAAGGGTGAGTCAAGTGGAGTTGGGGTGGTGAAAAGTTTGCATAAAAAAGACAAAAATGATGTCCATATGGATAGGATCAACACCAAACAACCATGCAGGAGCAAACAATAATGCAACAAAACATGAGGAGTGAAAAGCGATGAGGAAATATAAAATGTGACTACATGAATGAATATTACAATTGACCAAAGGCATGACAATAATCATGAATAACATGTTACATATCATAACTCATCCAACTACTTAGAACCACTTCACTACCCCAAAAGTTAGTGCCATCATCTAGCCTAGCTCATAATCTACACCTACAATCACTGATTGAATCAATCAGTAGTATCTAATCTAGAAAATTGATAAAATAATAAATTAATAATAAAATGTAATAAAATATCAAGTACATCAAATAATCTATGCATCAAGTGAAAAATTATAAACATGATATGTATATCAACCTCAATATCATAGCGTCGGAGAAAATAACATAGTATAGCTATGTAAGGGAGTGTAGCAACCAACTATACATAGGATATATCAACATCTAAATAGTCTTTTCAGGGTGCACAAGGGTGGGATCATAACAACATTGAGGCTTAATTAAGTTCTAAAAGTAATAAGGCTACCAAAATAGAGGTCTTCCAAGTAAGTTTCAGTGTAACAAAATTGAGTTGGTAAGGTTGATAGCACAAATAAATAGGGTGAATAGACCACCTCTTATAGATATGAGCATAATAAGGGCCTAACATATTGTTGGATATAAACACTATCAAGAATTGGAGTCCAATAAGAAGTCTAGCTTCACTCCAACTACCAATTCAGCAATTATGTCAGCTTCAACCTCCACTTCAGCTTAAGCTATCACATCAGTGCCTTGCATGACAACAAGTAGTGCAATGTAGTCACCAAACAAGCCTTAGCTAAAGGCTAATTTTGTATATAATTTTTCATGTATTATTTATTCGAGATAATTATGACTAGTTAAGATTTATTGCATTTAAGTTATAATGAACTAAATTATTTTTTCCAACATGTGCACATTACATGACTATTTTAATTTATAATTTGTAATATGCAATTTCATAAATTAGATCTGAGCTTAAGTTTTGTTTAATCAAAAATGTAAATTGAAGCTTTGCTAAGTTGGAATATGAGTTGACCCCTTTCCCAAGTCTTTAAATACATATAAAACCCTCTTATAATGGTTTGTATTTTTTATCAATATAGGAAGAAATCGAGTCATCAATTTTCATGAAAGTGTGTTTGTTTTTCCTTCTCTTTTTTCTATGTTACTAAGGTTTTATCTTATTTGTCTGTGTCAATTTAATAATTTTGAAATGTGAAAAAACTATAGATGATCCTAGTTGTTTTCATTGATATACTAATCATAGATGTGCAATAACTATTACAGTTAGTAAATTCTATTGAATTTAGGAAATTAGTTTAGACTAAGTTGAATTTATAAGATGTGCAAGAGTATTTCCTTGCAATATAGTCTTATAGGTGTGTGTTGTGTCTATTCTACATACCTTCATGGTCTAAGTTATAATCTCTCAACTAAGGGTATGCAATAAGAAATCTAAAGAGACCAACCTTCAATTGAGACCACTAAGTTTCCTATACCTACTTCCCCAGAATTCTTGGTTGTGTTTATTCATGAGTGTGTGTCATCTACAAATGATAAACATTGGTTTTGGAGATATTCATCCACTATAGAAACATCCTTAGAAGCTATCCTTTGAAATTATAGGGCTTTCTTTTCTACATTACCTTTACCTTTTTTTTTAAGTTTATTTTGAGACCTACCCATAATAGAATATTTTTATACCTTGAAAACTCACTAAGTGTTTACTTATTCTATATTTCACACATACTTCCATATACCTAGTTAAATAACCCACAAGCTCAACTTGTTATTCCACCAACTAGTTGTTTTAACTGTATACCTCCAATTCATGCCCTAAAGTAGAACTTCACTTCTATGGAGATCCTAAAATGTTATAGGTTACCTCATTCATGTTATGTGGTGTGAATAAAACCCTAATTAATAGAAAAATAAAAGATAGAATTAGAATGAGGGCACGCTTGTGTGTTTTATCAATAGTATAGGTTAGTCACTATGTAAATTTGCACTAGAGACACCTAGGAAAGTAACAAGGTCTAGATCCCAAACTAGCCTTTTGGTATAATACTTTTCAAATCTTAAGAGGCCTAGACTAGTACTGACCATCCCTGAGGTAAACCAAGCTAGGAAACCTTCCCTAGTATGAAACAACCTACTTATCAACCATCATATAGCTCAACCTTGGTTATTTGGATCTGCCATTACCATTCCTAGAGATCAACATAATTTACCAAGGAATTTAGAGAAATATTTTCTTGGATTTTCCCCCTCAAGTGAGAGAATGATAGAAGAACATATTAAATATTTCAAGGCTGATCTAAGATTAATAAATGTCACATATGAAGATGTTACATATATAATTTTCCCATTTACTTTATAAGATTTTTCTTATGATTGTTGTCTTAACTTGAAAGGAAATTGCATCACCTCATGGAATGCATGTCAAAATAATTTCCTTGCATAGTTTGGACAAGTTACTAATCTAAGTTTTATGTATCAACATTTTACCATCATGAAGAGGGATCCCAATGAGTCAATCAGAGTCTTTAATGTAAGTTTTTAGAAGATATACACTTGGATAAACATGGTATACAAACTATAAGTAGATATATCACTTGGGATATATAAGAACAATTTGTATCCCATCACTATAGTATTTATGACGTGATTTTCTATCACCAATACTTTATCCTTGGTATATGAAGAAGCTATCAACATTGAAAATCAAGTCAATCCTTAGCTCAATCTTCAAATGTCAGGGGGAAAACATTCAATATGGGTTTTCCATCTTTGAATCTAATTATAAATGCTTATCAAAATATCCATATATTGAATCAAAATCATTTATATACTCTACTTCCCATGACATAATAAGAAATTAATCATAATTATGTTTTCTTGAACAATTAGGCATAAATTAATGGCCCTTAACATAACTATAAAAATCAACATCTGGCTCATTTCAACACAACATTCTCTCAGGGTGTAGACTCCACCAAATATGAATTATATTATATACAAACAATGGTCTAAAAGTTGAACACTAAATTTTTAAATAAGCAAAAAAGGATGTACAATACCACCAATAATAACTATGACCAAAATTTTGGCTTTCTAAGATATACCAGGCCCTTCAATAGACCCACTAAAATGTAGTACAACAGTAGTCCACTAAGTTGCCAAAAATCAATTTCATGGAGACAAATTTGTTTAATTGGTGTAGATTTTATAACACATCATAGCATGGGGAATTAAACTATTTGGAATTCTTTACATCATTTAAAATTTTTAGATGGAAATATTCAAAAGGATCAAATGATGAACCCCCTAGATATCCCTCATGAATCTAGCCCCTCAATTTTAGATATGGTATTTAAAACTTACAAGTTTCCCTCTCTAGTGAAGATAACAACATTCTTGAGGATAATTCTAATAAAGTGAAAGTATTTGATTAGTTCGATAGGAACAATTATAATCTTAAGATTGGATAACCTCTCACCACTTATACTCCTAATAATATATTTATATCCTTAAATCCTAAAGTTAATAATAATCTTCTTCCCCCAAAAGGGAATGATCAACCTCAACATAGATAAGAATAGAGTAAGGGAGGATATAATATTTTTGAGGATATGAAAAATATCAAGGCTAATATTACCCTCCATGAACTAGTGCAAATCACATAATAGAAGGATCTCTTATGGAAGTCTATCATATGGAAGTCTATTATAGAAAAGGCAAAAACTACCATATATAAAATTAAGCCTAAGGTTCCCCCTTTCTTACTAACCATTCAAGCATTGGGCAAAAATATACATGACTATTTGGCGGATTCTAAAGCTTCATCTACTGTGATGTCAACCTCTATTTGCCAAAATCTTGGTTTAACCCTAAGTCCATCCATGAGGACTATTTGGTAGCATGATAAAATAGTACTGCCCATGATAATACAACTTAATGATGTACGCATCTAGGTTGCATCAGAACCTCATGTACAAATGACTATTGACATACTGGTAGTATATATTCCTAAAGGGTATGGGCTATTATTGAGCAAGTATTGGTTGAATAATCTCAATGGATATCTTTACATAGACTTAGCTCACATTTGGCTTCTATGGAGAGGCATTTCCAACCAAATTGTAATTGATTGGGAACCAAGGATAAAGCACCCTATTATAGAGTATATAACCACTACTGAATAAATAATTTACAAATCTCCTAGTCTTGTAATTTATACATTCACTAAAAAACATGAAGTATAAGAAAAAGTACAGGGCCCTTCCCAATTATGGACACTTCATTTTGATAGAGCAAGATCCAATCAAGGATTAGGTATTGGTATTGAGTTGTTTAATCCATAAAGGAATAAGTGCCTAGTGGTAAACATGCTCTAATTATCATGCACCAATAACAGAGAAAAGTATGAAGACCTCATTATGTGTTTGTAGTTTGCTCTCAATAACACCATCAAGGAATTGTTAGTATATGGAGACTCATAACTAGTCATCAACTATGTCAAAACTAATTATCAATGTAATTTGTCATATTTAAAGAGATACAAACACAAATCCTATGATTTAATCAAGTCATTTGAGTCTTTCAATATAGTGGCCATTCTAATGAAACAAAACTAAGGTGTTGACTCACTGGGCACTTCAGCAACAAATTTAACAACTTGCAATAGTCAAAAGTTCAAAAATTCTCTATCAAAAAGGTACCTTGTTCATCAATATCAAACAACATTGAGAATTTTTAGGTGCTCAATGATGGTGAGCAGATCGTCCAGTTTCTGACCAATTTAGGGTAATTCAAGTCACAAATAATTGATGATGAGGAAAGAAACCATTTATGCCACAAGGAATTAGATGAAGAGGATGTCATCCAACTGAAGGAAAATTATCTCTCATTGGTGATGGTTTCCTTGGAAATATAATTTGATATAGATCTTCAAGCCTAATAATAAATAAAACTCAGAGTTAATGAGTCTAAGTTCAACTTACATAATTTTGTTAATGAAAGAAACTTACATCTTGTCAATATTAGTTTAAGCTACACTCCAGATAAGAGATAAAGGTTCAAGGAATTGATCACTTGATATAAAGATGGAATTTCATGGATGTATGTTGATTTGAGGATCTTTAATGTTAAGGTCATCACCCTTACAATTCTACTCAAACCTAATCATGAACTATTCAGGTAGAGACAAAGATAGGTTGATCCTATTCTATAATGTTTGCTCTAGAAGGATGTAGAGAAGATGCTAAGTGCTAGGATTGTCTTTCCTATTAGGTATTCAACTTGGGTGGCTAATATAGTTCTACTCATAAAAATAATGGCAAAATTAGACTGTGTTAATTTAAATAATCTTAACAAAGCTTTTGAGAAAGATAACTATCCTCTATCCTCATTGGATAAGGTGATCTAGACTGTGAAAGGTTATGGAATGATGTATTGTTTTAATGGATTTTTAGGATATAATGAAGTGTTAGTTGAATCAGAGGATAGAATGAAGACCACATTTACCACAAAATGGGGAATTTATGTATATGAATGGATGTCATTTGGGTTGATCAATGCAATGAGCTAATTTTTAAAGAGCCACAGATCATGCATTTTAAGGGTTAATAGGTGAATGAATAATCATATACATGGATAGCCTCATTGTTTTCTTAAAAAATAGGGTTGATCACATAGACCATCTTTAGTCCATCTTTGAAAGATGTAGGAAGTTTGGTATCTCATTAAACCCCCAAAAATGCATATTCAACTTTGCTAAAGGTAAGTGGTTGGGCCACATTATCACCAAATATGGGATCATCATTAACCCAAACAAAATTAAGGAAATTTATAGAATATTTTTCCCAAATATCAAAAAGGATCTTATGTCCTTTGGGAAGATTAATTTTTTAAGAAATTTTATATCAGGATTTGCATAAATTGTCAAACCTCTAAACATAATGCTTAAATAGGACACCAAAGTGGAATGGACACATGAGGCCAATAAGTCTTCCCAAAACATAAAAAAGGCTATATCATTAGCCAAAATATTATCATTCCTATATTTTAGTAAGGACTTCTTCTTGTACTCATTCACTTGATAACATACAATCATTGTTGTGATCACATTAAATAAAGAAGAGAGTGAACATCATATTACTTTCATGAGATTGAAATTAAAGTATGTAGGGCTTATATATTCCTTGATTGGAAAAAAAATATTTTCTCTTTTCAAAGTGGTAAATAAGTTTTGATAGTACATTCTTTAGAACAAGACCATTGTTATTGTACCAAATCCTACTATCAATATTACGTTAGGACAAAATGAGTTGGGAGAGCATAGGGGATAATAGATGGTGAAATTTCAAGACTTTGATATTGAGATTAAACATGATAAGTTAATCAGAGGAAAATTTATTATCTAGTTGATGACTAAACTAGACCCACATATCACCATCAAAGATGTCTTCCAAACACAAGTTTACCAAGAAGAATGTTATTTAGATATCATTCAATACCTACTCACTAGAACATGTCCCCATGAACTTAAAAGAGAGAAAAATGAAGCCTTAAGGCTAAAAATTATTCATCATATGATCAGAAAGGGAATTATCTATTGGAATAACCATGAAGGCATCTAGTTGAGATGCATATCATGTGATGAAGCCCAGGAGATTATAGAGAACCTACATCAAAATATTGGTAGTTACCATCCATATGGAAATACTACAACCCTTAGGATCCTTATAATGGGTTATTATTTTCCAAAAACACTCAAGGATGCTCACTCTCACATAAGGACCTACCATGAATGCCAAGTTTTTAGTGAAAAGAGAGTTCACACAGTAATGCCAATATAACCCATGATCGAAGGTAAGACATTTTCCCAGTAGGGATTAGATTTGTTGGTGTCACTAACCCAAATTATTTATTTGGACACAAATTTGTGCTCATTTTTATTAATTATTGCACTAGATGGATTGAATCAATAGCCACCAATAACTTAAGAGCACAAGATGTGATCAATTTCCTTGAGGAACATATCACGAATAGGTTTGATACTCTAATTTCATTGGTTTGTCACAATAGGCAAAATTTCCAATTATCTAAATTTATAAATTGGGCCCATGACAATTAGATCACCATTAGATCATCCTAAAATCACTACCCACAAGGGATTATATTGGTTGAATCAACCAAGAAGAACCTCATTGGTTCTATCAATAAATCAACTATAGATAAATCTAGAGAGTGGCATATTTTATTTAAATACACACTATGGGTAGATATAACTTAGTACAAACAATCCCTTAAATCCTCACCATATTTGCTAGTCTATGGGAGGCAACTAGTATTCCCAATCATGATTAAGTTTCCAACATATCAATTCATGTAGGAATATATGGGACCCAGAAAAGAGGATAGAGTTCAGATGGATAAATATCATATAGATGGAATACTTCAAGATTGAAGCCCTATATACTTTAGTAGGCATTAGGATATCATTAAAAAAAGATTTGATAAAAGAATAAAATCTAAAGTATTTAATATTTCTAACCTAGTGTTCATATGAGAAAAATCCCATGAAAATAAATGACAGCATGACAAGTTCACCCCACTATATCCAAAACCTTATCATATATTTGACATCTTAGATAATAATGATTTTTGTTTGAGGGATCTCTAAGGTAATGACCTAACACACTAGATTAATGGATAATTTTTGAAGCATTACTTTAGCTTTACTCCATTTGGAGATGTCTCTAAGTAACAACAGGTATCCTAATAGAGGTATGGGTAGGTTAGATTTTTTTTATTAGTTATTTTCCTATTTTCAATCATTTTTTTATTATAATAGTTTAAGTTTTCTAGATTAGTCATTCTTCATTTCTGCTTATTGCTTTTCTTAGTCTAGTTTCTTGCTTATTTTAGGTAGTTTTCCATTTTCTAGAATAAGTTTTATTTTGGTTTCATGGCAATCTGATAGATCATTCATAGTATAAAGAAGAAACAACATATTTGAGTGGTGTCTCAAATCTATGTTTTGAATTTAATTTGGATTAGTGGGTGTTACACCTATTGATGCCTTAATATGTATCATAGGTGCTCAAAGTGTTTAAATAAAACTTATCATTTTAGAATTAAAATAATTCATTGCATGAGTTACAACTTGTGATAATATTATTATCTATTTATGGAATAGAGGAAAAGTAAGTGGATTGTTTCATAATATTTATAAAGTTTGGTGGTTGGGATCCACCATGGCCAGCTAGTTATCTTTGCAAAGAGTGAAGTAATCTAAGATAATATTAGTTAATTATGATCTAATCATAATCTAAATACTAATCTAAAATGAATATTTACAATGAAAATTAAGCTAGAGTAATCTGGTTTAAAAGGATAGAAAAGAATGGTAGGGTAGAAAAGAGTTGTTGATCTTCATCCCAAATGTCATGATAGAGTTTAAATATCATCCAAGTATGCACTTAACCAATGTGTAACATGGAATATCATTATCTCAAATATTATCACACATCAAGAAAATGTCTAAGGAATAAGAAAATTGAAAATAAGAACTAAGTTCACTTTAAAGATTTACCCTGCAAGCAAATAAAATTAGCCCAAATGCAAAAAGAGTAAAGGAAATGAAATGAACCTAATAGATTTCAATTGACCTAGCATTAGAAAAATTTGACAACTCTAAAATAAGAATATGCACACTAATAACTCATAAGAACCATTCAAATTTGGAAATAAGAACAAACAAGTAAGAGAGAAACCATAATAACAAATGACATAAATGAGTATGGACAATATTTAAATAATTCCTCACTCGCATTAATTGCTCAAAAGTTTACATAAGTTTTTGGCTCAAAAACCCTCTCCTTTTTTAATAAATGGTAATACTCATTTTATAGAATGCCAAGGTAGTATACCGATTAGTCATATCCAATTGCAAAAGTATAGGTGTCAATGACAACTATCCTTTTACAAAGGTATAAAATACACTATAATTTTTCTTATGGACTTACCTATTGGCAATGTTCATTACAAGTTACACATGTATTTACAAAAGAATATATTATTTTGAAATATTACAACGCTTTTGTAGAATAGAATATCTTAAGTCAACTTGCTTGACTTTGGGGCCTTTGTGCTGATGAAATCTTGTATTGTTATTGTAGTATCTTCATTACTCTCTGGCGTTGTTCATCAATTAGTTTCAAATTAACAATAGGTTCCATGAAGAGCTCATCCTCCTAATTATCTAGGTCTCCAAACTCCCTATCATTTCTCCCTAGAGCCTCTTTAATGCTCTTAGCTTCAGCAATCTTTTCCTTTATTGTTAGGATCATATCCATGACCCTATTGTTGTCTATTCTAAATTTTTATACACTTTTGATCCTCACTTCTTACATGACCAAGGTGGTTTTGTTCTTGAATTCTTCATCTCTGATGAGGCCCATGGAGTTGAGTGTAGTTGGTTTCAGTATCATGGTTCCAAGGAAATGTTCCATCCTGACTAGTGGCTCCTTATCATCCTTAAGGAGTCTTTCTAAATTTTTAGACCATGTTTTCAAGCTCTTGATATTATCCATAAGTATTTTTATGACTATGTTCAAATGAGCTAGGCTAATGGTTTTGAAACTGGAGATTTTTTCTTCCACCAAGATGATTAATTCCTTCATTTTGTCCCTTGAATTTTGCTAATGAGTGACTAAGTCCTTGGCTATTGCATCTTATTGACCTAATACATTTTTTCTAAACCTTGTTAATTTTAAGGAGTCAAACATATCATTAAAAGATGCCTCAAACATCTTAATCATAGCATTAGGAACTAACAATATGGCTTAGCTCTCTAAATTTTCCTTTTGGCTATGTATATTCTCTCTTTGTTATTGCATGCCCTTGATGGATACTTGTAATTATGATGATTGATCTTGGTCTAATTAAATAAAATTTTCCTCAAAAATAGGATTTTCACCTGGTCTTTCTCCTTCAACATGAGTTATTCCAATGAATGGTTCCACTTTTTGGAAAGTGAAATCTTCTCCTCCTATCATGACCTTTTTTTTAGTAACTCTTTATAGCCCAGCTATAATTGGTTCAAACCTGACACCAATTAAATATTGTGTCACTTGATGTGTAGGGGTTTCAATCTGATTTCCACTCAATTTTCCTAGAGAAACCATCCTTTTCTCCTCTTACTTTTATAAATCCACAATCCATGTCTTGAGTTCATCATGCATAGTTATGTCTACATACTTGGTTATTACCTAAGGATGGTGTAGAGTTGGCATTTTATATAACTTTCCATATATAAACCATTTAGGATTGGTTGGGCCTAGGATTGGGTTCTCATCATTGAAAAGGTTGACCTCACTCAAAGGATGAGTGAAGGTTAACCTAGGTCTCTTCTTCCCTATTGGAAACAATGCTAGATCAACTTTTCTCTTTGGGGTAGGTGTGGTAATAGGGACTACATCTAATGAAAATTCATTCCCTTTATTTTCTTCTAATTCCCCAACTTAAGCCTCTTCTTCATCAGATTTATAGGCACTGGCTAGCATCTTCAGATCATCTTCCATTGTCTCCTTAGGGTCCAATTTTATTATGTCATTTCCTTCAACCTATGATTATAGTTATGTTGCTTGGGTTGATGATGAAGCAACTTCACTAGGTCTCCTCTATTATGGCCTTAGTTCCTCAAGATTTTGGATCTTTGTTTATGGTTGTGGAGGTCTAAATGACTCTCCACTAAACAAATGGTATTATCTAGACCCCAGCTACCACCTGTCATCACTTCCTTTGTGTTCCCTTTCCATCCTAGCTTTTGGAGTGATGTTGAATTTCTTCAATCTTATCAAGACCTAAGTGAAGGTAGAGGCCTTTATGTATATTCATTCATAGAATCCAAGCTAGTGTTCATAAGACATGTTTATCCCTTTGGCCTTTAAATGCCCCTTGACCTTGCCCTGGGGATCCCACTATCTCAATTCATTAAGTTATAGATTGAAAGAGATCCTATGTCTAGATGTTGCCTCTACATTTTCCCATTTCTTGAATTTTGTCTTTATAATAACAATTTTGAGGTTTCAGAGGAGTCTTTTCCTTTTGGTCTGCATAGATCATCTATACCATGGAATAATTGGTAAGCTACCTCTTATTCTACAAGCTTGTTGGGGACATGGATGGTTTGCCTAAGGGGTTGGCACTAGATTCATTCAACTCTGATTATGGTGTGATTTAGATAGAATCATATGTCACTAATGGATTTAATTGATTTCTTGAACAAAGGACTATCTCTTGCCTTGAATGACTAGTTATAACCTTAGTTAATGATAGATAGACACAATCATATATGAAATGGATGTGGTCCTTATATTTCAATATGTGAAATTTTGAATAATATTGGGAGACCATCTTTTTCCATTAAGGTGACTACTATCTAAGGTTGGGGATATTGGTGTTGGAAAATAAGGCATCCAATAAGTTTGACATCATGTAAAATTGGCCCTTAGTCCTTTTCTTAACTATGGAAATATATCTACACAGTAAGTGCTAATAACTTCACCAAGGGGAGGGGTTATCTCCTTTCCAACCATAAAATAGACCAAGGGTACCCATATTTTATCTACATATGTGGTGGATGGATTCCCACACAACTTTTTCATCAAGTTCATAATCATTCTGATCTCAGTTTTGAATTGGCTAATTGGGATGTTCATTATTGAAGTCTGAGAATACTTGATTCCCAAAATACAACCATGGGCTAAGGATGGTTTTTAGGTCATTTTACTTAGCCCAATTATTTATGGTGGTCATGTCTATTTGGGGCTTAGGTATCTTATAATAATTCTCAAAATTGATGGCTAAGACATAAGTTATACTTTTGTGAGTGTGTTCATTAACGAACATGCCTTTATCAATTTTCCAATCTTTAAAAATAGGAGATAGAATGCCAATAAAACCTTAGGCTTGGCCACTAAAAAGTGTAGGCTTGTCATTTTAATATCCACTATATCATAATATATCCTTCTCATAGACAAGTTCTTCTCCTCTTCTTTTGTGATGATCAATTACTCTTCAATGGTCTAGAATAACTTGGACCAATTGTTGTCTCTCATGTTTAGGGTGGTGGTATAAAATTTTGTATCTTTAAAGACTCTCCCCTTGACATATGAAGTCAAATAGAGCTTTGTCTTTTCCCTTAACGTTACTTTTTGAGATGCCATGGTCTGAATTAGGTCAAGTTACTCACTAGTGATTGTTCTTCAACTTTGGATTAAATTTCTCTAGCTTAGATGATAATTCACTCTTATGGGTTTGATTGTACTCAATAAAGGTTCAAATTAGGGTGTTTACATGAGCTAGGGATTTTTTACAAGTCTTCTCAGATCTTTAATTTCAGTTACTTGTTCAAACATAAGTTAGTTTGTGCCTTAGATTAGATTTGGATCCTTTCATTTATACCTTCACATTTTTGAGCCCATAAGATCTCTACATTTCTCATTTTATACCTATGTGGTACTATTGTGGCATCATCATGGCACTTTCATAGCACTTTGCTCATTAATTTTAAAAAATTGACCATTGCCTTTTGAAAATATTTATTTAATCATGCACTATTTGATTATCTTACATGGACCAATGTGATTCATCAATCTTGATCTTGAGATTTGAATGCCATTGGCCACTATTTGTATTTATCCCTAAGGTCATGTCATTTGGTAGTCCCTTGGGCCTTCTGAATTTCATTGAAAATTCTACATTGATCTTTTACCATTAGATCTTAAGGGTTCAAATCAATATGTATCATTGATCTTTAAAATATGCTTAAGCTTTAATGTGTACTAGGCCCTAAGTTTGTCCCACTTGGTAGTCTCATGACCCTTCTTAGCTCTAAATTATATTAGTTATAATAGTTAACGTGCTCTCATCCCATGGTGGTCTCACATTTACTTGAATCTCTATTTAAAAGTCTACCCTCATTGTGTACCATTGATCATCATCATTCAAGTGAACATGTATTATATAATCTTGATCTGAGGGGTGGGTTGCCATTAGTTAATCTTTGTTCCTTGGTTGAAACCATGACACTTGTCACCTTCTCTCCATCTCAGGGACATCATTAAAATTTTGACTAGTTTTTCTCTATCAGATCAATCATGCCTTTGTTGATGCATGTCATTGATCCAAAATATAAACTGTTTAATTCAAGATCAGTAAAATGCATAGGTCTTAGGATAAAATATTAATACTAAGGTATTTTACTTATGTTGATAAACATGAACATGAACCTTAGGATTCAAAATTTATTCTAAGTTTAGATCATAATAAAAGGGGACCCTATGAATAATAAAAGGACCTAGTATAATATTTTAACCTAATGTTTCATTATATAAATAAATATGATGAAACTTTAGGGTAAGGCCTTAAGATAAGTTAGAACATAGTAAAAGGGACCATGTCTTTATGGGATATAAAGGGAACACACATAATATTCAGACTAAGATTTGGTCATGTTGAAAAGCATGACTTAAACCTTAGGGTAAAAATTAGGCTTAGTCTATGGCACTTATAATTGTTCCCATGAAAATATGAATTTAAATAAAAGGGACCTAGGTCAAACAATTAGACTAGGGTTATAATAATGGTTTAAAATGGATCCAATTAATTTCAAAACAAAAGCCAATAAAAGGACCATTTTAACATTTTAATCAATAAACCCTAAGTATGTTTATTCCTAAATGAAATTCCATTGATCATGCAACACAAGCAACTAGTTTTAGCAACATTGGAAGGGGTAAAATCATGATCCTTTGAAATTATGACCATTAATCCAAGTGAGATTGGTTCCTATAAATAATAGGAAATATTAAAGTTAGGCTTAGGAAAATGCAAAACTTAAGTCAAAGTCTTAGATTAAAGTTTCCATACAAATAAAACCTTTTAATATAAAGTCTTGAGATAGGTTTAAAATATATTAAAGTGGCCTCATGAATAATAAGAGACATGGAATAATATTTAATCCTAGGTTTATGTATTAATAAAAGGGACCTTATACTTAGTTTCCTAGTTTGATATCACACCATTAGATCCTGTTTGAATAAACATGCTCTATTAGATCATGATATGTGGGGTTGAGTAAGATTGGATCCTATTTGCATTAAGCCCTGACGTCATCCCACGTGGAAATCCCACAAGATTTTTGTACTCTACAATATCAACTTACATTAGGATAACATACTTATGCCACATAAAGACACCTTATTTGGTTTGAATTCCTTTTGAAAAATCAATGTCCTTCTTACACTATTAGATTTACTCTATCAAGATGAATGTGTATCATCAAATATCAATCCATGGGGTGGGCTATCATTTAATACTCACTATTATATCTAATATGGTTATGATGCATGCCATCACAACATTTGTTTTGGCCTCTATTCAAACCATGACTCGATACCCACTATTGGATTATCTTGCTTAAGTAATTGCAGGTCATTGATCTCAGGGACATCTCAAGCCTTAATCCTTTTTGTCATGGATTAATTTTCCAACTTGGATAATGTTCCATTGGATCTTTTCATCAAACTAAAATTAGGTCATTGATCATATAGACTAACATAATTTTTAAGTTAGGCTCGAGGATACATAAAACTCGAACTAAGGTTTTAGACCAAGGATTTATTCTTATTGATAAATAAAAATTAGAGCTTTAGGCCAAAGTCTTGAGCTAAGTTTAAAAATAATAAAAATGACCTCACAAATAATAAAGTTGGACCATGCTAAGATAAAAGGGAACAAAGGGAGCCAACATAGAATTTTTAGACTAGGGCTTGGTTATCTTGAAAAACATGACTAAGCCTTAGGATAAAAATTAAATTATGTCCATGGCATAATTAATTATTCCCATGTAAAATGTTCTCACTAATTTTGAATTTGGTCCAAAGAAACTTGTGCTAAGGTATTTTGAGAAAGGGTTTTACGATGGTCAAAATGCATTCAATTTGGCTTTCAATAGACCAAAGGCTAGTAAAATATGAAATTAAGATAAAACCATAAAATTTTGAAACCCAAACATTGTATGTTACAAATGAACTCCATTAGACTTGTAACCTAAAAGAAAAAGATCCATTTTTAGCAAATTTAGACAAGGTTAAATCAGAGCCATGAATAAATTATCCAACCAAATCATGGTGTGGATGACCTTCAAATATAAATAATGTGCAAACATGCTATTGACACTCTAATAAAGTGAATTTTCAATTTTAAGGTATAAATTTTTACAATTTGACACAAGGGTCCCCATTTTTTACAAATGGGGGTATGTTGACGTCAAAAAATGGTGACTTCTTGGGGAAATACAACCATATGTTAGAATTTAGAGACTCTAGTTCAAATAAACAATTAGATTACCTAGTCCACTTGATCAATGCCATTATCAAGATCAGTTCATGGTTAAAACAAGTTTTGTGCCTACAGAATTAGGATCAAACATCAAAACCTAGTCATATTATGTGTGTGCTTTGATTCCACTTACTATTTGTCATGGGATTTAGGGAATAAATTACATATTTCATGCCTTTAATCATTAAAATTAACTTATAGCATGTTTGGATATCCATTAAGAACCGTGTTTTACCTTAAGAAATCGTTCGACATTGTTTTGCTACTAGCCAAGCATCCAAAGCCTTGACAGAGATGCCTTTGGCTCCACTCAAGGTCTTGATCCATTGCCAATTAAGATCCATTACCCTGATGGATATTACTAGAATCGCCTTTGCTTGGAAAGCTTTTGATTTTACAATAAGCTCTTATTTTGTTTTTTTGAGATCATTTTGGATTTCTAGCAAAGGTTAGGAACTAAGTTAGCTAGGTTTAGGGATTTAGTCAAATGTTTGATCTTTAGATAATCACATGTGGTTTCAACCTTTGTCTTTGGTAAGGCTATTTTTTAATTTCAATTATGAGTATGCCCTAATAATTTAAGCTTTCATCCCATACGTGCAATCCTTCTTAAAACTAGGATTAGATAAAAACAAGGTTTAAAACCTTATGAAACAACTAACCTATCCATTAGTCCTTACTAGTTTCTATAAATTATAACATCAAGATCATATTTAAAATATATTATCAACATATGCTTAAGATTCATACCTACATTTTTGAACTATGGATTTCTTGAGTAATTATATGAACTTTTAGCTAAGGGTTATCCAAAAACACTTGTTGAGAGTAAGGAACAAAGCAAAGAAAGTAAACACACTCAATAGAAAGCAACAAAGAAGAAAGCCAAGGAAGAGAAAACAAATATATAAAAACTTATGTAAAATAAGGGACATGAAGAAGAAACAAAATGAAACTAACATAGCCTACCTAAACTAATTCTAAATAGTCTTACAGTCATTCCATGAAAACCCTAGGTGGGACAATAGAGAAGTAGTGTTTGAGATATTGACCATTAGTGGCTAATGTGAAATCTACTCCCTATAGGTCTTTCATCTTGAAGGTGTTGTCTCAAAGTATCTCGGCTATATAGTAGGGACCTATCTATAGAGGTGTGAACTTCCCATGTTTACCTTTAAGCTTAGATGCCTTGTCACAAATAAGAACTAAGTCTCCTTACCTAAACACCTTTATTTTTTATCATTTATCAAAACTCTTCTTGACTATGATTTGGTGTCTACTAAAATTGGGAAAAGCCTCTTCTCTCACATCTTCCATTTATATGATGTCTAGTAACCTTGAATTTTCAAGCTCTTGGTCTTCCTCAATATATTCTTGCATGAACTTGTACATTGGTAGCTTGAGGGTGATGGGGAAGATGGGTTCTTGGCCATACACTAGTAATAAGGGTGATGCTTTGAGGGCTTGTTTTATTCTCATTATATGTACCCAAATGGTGTCTTTGATAAGCTTGTGCCATGTCTTAGGTTCATCTACTACAAACTTCTTGATTGCCTTCATCAAGTTCTTATTTGTTGATTCAGATACTTCATTGCCTTAAGGGTAATGGTTTAAGGAGAATTTGAGAATGATGTTATTATCATATTCCCATTTTATCATTTTAATCGATATAAAATCAGATCCATTGTCACAAAATAGAGATATAGGTGTCCCAAACCTAGTGCATATGTTTTCTTCTAAAAAATTGATCACTTCTTTGATCATGCACTATTTATTTACCACTACCTCAATCTATCTACTGCAATAGTTGGTAGTAGTTAGAGCATACTTATGACCATCAGAGGAATTGGGGTTTGTGACCCTTATAAAATCTATCCCCTATTGGGCAAAGGGTTTATCAACCATTACTAGTCTTAGTGGCATGGTTTCCTTAGGCTCTTTGGTATTAAAGACCTAATGTGAGTGGCATTCTCTCACATGCTTGTGAGTTTCCTTAAATATTGTAGGCCAGTAGTAACTAGCTCTTTATACTTGATGTGTTTTAGTCCTTCTAGATGGATGTCCACTTCTTAGCTTCTCATGAAAAGTGTTCATGATCTTGGCTGCTTCTTCTTTGGAGACACACCTCAAATAAATGACCTCAAAGTTTTTTCTATACAACACTCCATATTTGATTAGAAAGTGATCTATTTTGAGCCTTACATCTCTTTTTTGTTATTTAATTAACCCTATAGGATAATAACCATTGATTAGTAAGTGGATAATGGGATCATACCAATCATTAGGTTTGAAACTTTGTTATTCTACCTGCATAACAATTAGCTTGGGGTTAGTATTAGAAATCAGTTAAATCAAACCTTAACATCTTACCAATTTGGTGGTCTTCATCTTGATGTCATACTCTTGGAGTAAAAACATCCAGTTACCTTTCCTTTCTCCAAGTTCACTTTTACTTAGCATGAGTTTGGTGGTAAGGTTTGGTAGAATGACATGCACCTTATTCCTAAAGATATAATGTCTAAACTTTTTTACTACCTTGACCAAAGCACATGCTTTCTTGTTAATTAAAGATTAGTTTAAATCAACATTTTTAAGTTTAGTGCTCAGAAAATCTATTGGATTGTTAGATCCATCCATTTTCTGAGTTAAAATTTTAGTTATTGTATGACCTAAAGCAAAGGAGTAAGGATAAAAATATTAGGTGAATTATAGACTTATTAGGATTGGGGCTTGCCTAATTACTTCATTGATGTCCTTGAAAGCTTTCTTTGTCTCTTAATTTCAAGTGATCTTAGCTTCTTTTTTCAACATGTCATTCAAAGGCTTTACTATTTCTTCAAAATGAGAAAAAATAATTCTTACAAAATTTATTTTACCAAAGAATGACTTCAATTCATTCCTACTATTAGGGGGCTTGATCTTAGATATAACTTCTACTCTATCAGGGTCTATAAAGATTCCCTCTATAGTGATAACATGTTGTAATAGTTTTCCCTTGCTAACACATAAAATACTTTTCTTTGGGTTGAGAGAAATTTCATACCTTTTGCATCTTTCAAATACCTATTTTAAGTACATGATGTGATCCTCCCTATTTTTAAAAAATATAGTCATGTCAGTAATGTATATAATAATTCTCTTACCTGTCAAACCTTGGAAAGAATGATCCATGGGCCTTTGAAATGTGTTTCTTTCATTTATCAATCCAAAAGGCATTCTCTTGTATGAAAATGTACCCCACTTGGTATTAAATATAGTTTTCATCCTATCTTCTTGATTCACCAACACCTAGTTATATCCTAAAAATCCATCAAGAAAAGACATCATAGCTGAACCAGAAATAATTTGTATAACCTAGTCAAGAGAGGGTAAAGGATAATTATCCTTTTTAAATTCCATATCCAAGTTTTTAAAATCAATACATAGCCTAATTTCATGATTTTTATTTTTGACAAGCACTAAATTAGCCACCCAAGTGGAGTGCCTAATGGTAAACACAATCCTGACATCTAAAATATTCTTGACCTCTTTCTATATCATTGGTTATAAGATAGGGTTGACAGGATTTGATTTTGTCTAAAAGGTTTATAGTTCTCCTTTAAAGTATAGTATGTTTTAACTTTTAGATAAAAAATCTTTAAGTCATCATCAAACCATGGTATTATGTCTTTGTATCTAGTCAACTACTCTTTAACTCTTTTGTTTTTAGTGCTTGTACATGTTATACCAATGTTAACTAGATAAGGTTGATCTTGAGGCCCAAGTCAATTAATTTTTAATCCTTCCCACGTAGTTTTGTAATCTTGGTTTTCTCATCTAGTTTATCTTAATTAAATAACCTATCTAAGTAAATCATTACCTTAGGAATTTTGTTGTCATTCAGATAGATGACCTTATCATTAAGTTTGCTTTCAGTGTTCTCATCATTAAGGAGATTGGCCTCATCAATAATATGACCTTCAAATACTCTTAAACTAGTCATGAAGTCTATGATCTATTGATCATCATGAATACCTTTAGATGGTTTACATTATCAATGATGGAAGGGTAGGGAATTAGTCCAATACTAAAGTTTGGAGAGTCTTGGTCTAGAATTCATTTGGCTACAGTAGAGGCTAGCTCATTAGTTGCCTTGTTTTATTCTCTAGGGATGGAGTCAAAGTTGAAAGCATCAAAAGACTCAAGTAAATCCTAGACTCTAAACTTGTACCTCTTAAGGTATGACAATTTGCATTGGTACTTACTGCTTACCTAGTTAACTACTATTTTTGAGTCACCATGTACTAGTAGTTCCTCAACTTTATACTTGATGGAAAATTGCAAACCTAATATTAGTGCTTCATATTCTAAAAGATTATTAGTGCATGGAAATTAAAGTCTATAATAATAAAAATACTCTTTACCAATGGAATCCATTAGAAACATTCCTACTCCAAACCCACACTTACACCTAGCACCATTAAAATGTAACTTCCATAGTTTAGGCACAATATGAGGAGTTTCAAAATCACATACCTTAGCAATCTCAAGATTGAAAACTCCTAAATTAGATTTGGCTATGTTACCCTTCTCATTGATTAAATTATACTAAGTGATTGTATGCCTCATTTTAGGCTACCTTTCTATCCTAATTTAGTTGGGGACTCCCTTCCAAGGCAACCACATATGTGAACAATTTGTTGACATATAATCATTCAATATCCTAGTCTAGTCTTTGCTTAATATCATTCCATAAGCATAAGGGATGTACATCACTTAGATATCAATAAACTATTGGATTGTTGGTTCTGAGGTAATTTGCATGTGAATAGTCAATAATTCACCAATCAATTTAAATCATGATTTATCTAATTCAGTTATAACTTTATTAGATTTAATGGGAGTCAAACCTAATTGTTCACAAATACCCCTAGGCATAATATTTTTATATTCACTAGAATCTAATAAATAATTATGTAGATTCTTACCAAAGATCCTAACTGTAATTAGGAAAAGATAAACATCTACCTTATGTTTGTATATTATAACATTATCATGGGAAGACTTTTGAGACTTACCATATTTTTTAGACAAAGATTCTAGAAATATATGCCTTTGTTCAGTAATTTGTGTCAACTCATGCAACGTATTGTTAGCTTTGATCTTCTTCATGTCATCTACTATATTATACCCAGTCCTATTAGAAGAATTAGATGTATCAATATTGGGTTTGAATTACTTCCCTTAGGAGGCTCTGCATTATTATTTGAAGTAGTATCAAAAGGAGTCCCAAAGTTATTTGGAGGAGTTAAGATGGTCAATGGTTGTTTCTACTACCTATTTCTCAAAGGATAAGTCTTCTTCAAAAATTGTTGAAAATCATGAATATCTTCAGAAATATCCTCGGCCTCATTGTCCTCTTGGAAATGGAACTTAAATATCTCCACCATGAGAGTTGAATTAACAAATCTAGATGACCTTGAGGAACCAGATGTACCTACATCGTAATATTTATTAGGGATAACCTCAAAAGTATCTAATTCTTCTTTGAAATATTTAAAAGCATTACAAAATTCAACATAGTCTATTTCCCCATGCTTAGAAGTGAAATGAACTCTACAATAGTCAGGTAAAGTAACATCAGTAAGATTTATATCAAGCATAGTCTTAGTAGTAGATGATTCATCATTATTGTGGTTGTGGTAACTATGATTCTAAAATCTATTAGTAGGCCTATTGAACCTCTAAAAGGAGAAATTCCTACTAGATCTCTCTCTAGTATTTCTTACTTGATTTTGAAACTAAAGGAAGTTAGTGCTAAGATTTTGAACCATCTTGGGGATAGAGTCACTCTCATTCTTTGGGGCCCTAGAATTATGAACTTGGGTATTAGCAATAGCTATAGGCATCAAAGCTTTCTGATCTTGAGGATGAGATCCATGGGAAGCATTGTTCAAGAAACCTAGGTTTTGAGTAGGATGAACATGTCTCAAAGGTAGTTGGTTCATGACTAGAAGTTGGTTTAGGGTGGGCACATTTTGGTTAGCATTGGGAATAAAATTTAGAATGGGAAAATGTGGATTGGAATTAATAATGGAGTATGATAATTGTCCTTGGGGTTTCATATCATCATTAATGACCATATCCTCAACATAAGCTAAAGCTAATGTGTTCATGGGTCTAATAACTCTCTTTATCGATACGAAAGTCATAGGATCTAAGGCATCCTTATATATTTTTAAGGATAAAGCCTCATCAGGTTTGTAAGGATATATAGTCCTATTGAACATTTTTGGAAACTATCATTGAAGGATCTTAAGGGCTCATTTGCATCCCTTTTCACTCTAGTGAATTACTCATACAGGAAACAAGGACTAATAATTCTACCAAACTAGTCAATGAAGACATTATTAAAGTTAACCCAACTAGTAATGTAATTTTTAGGGATATTTAGAAACCATTCATATGCAGTGTATTTAAAAGTGAAAGGAAATAGTCTACATGCTACATATTCATGAATGGCATTTAACAATCTCAAAACAACTTTGAATGATTTAATATGTTCCTCAGTTGTTATAATACTACTAGGACTAAATATTGGAAAATAATTTGTAGGACTATGAGTAAGGTCATATACCACACCTGGCACATTGATCGAAGAACCACCTAGCCAAGTCATACCTTGATAGGGATCGAACATTGGAATACTTTTAACTAGTAAATTTAGCAAAGACTTTGAAAGCTTCCACTTACCTTTGTCTCACCTAATTCTCTTATGAACTTATAATGAAAGAAGAGGTTATCTAGTCTTTGAAGATGACCTTATCTTGACTCTTGGTAATTCTAGCTTGTGGGCTTTGAATCCTATTTCAAATATGATGCACGAGTCTTATCTTTTTAAGGAACAATATTTATACTTGCACATTATTCAAATTTTGTAAATATTTGTATAAAGAATGACAAAAGACAACAAAATTTAACTAAGTAAGCTCAAAGATGTGTCTAAACACGTAAGTATGACTGATATCTACATGTTTAAGCTTAAATGAACTCAAATTGGCAAAGGATATATGAATATTTGATCAAAACAACTATTACTAACCTGAAACATGTTGAATTGACAAAGCTTAATCCATCTTTACCATATTTAAGCATATACCTTCAAAGAATGTCGATCTTTTTCTAAAGGAAGCACAACTATGGGTCAAATATTTTAAAGATAAATGATATTTACAAAATTGGACAAAGAATGACATAATTATGCAAAGGTTACACCAATCTTTGAACACAGTTCACAAAAATGAGCAAAGATACTTTAAATCTATAAATATCTAATGTGCCCTCCTTCTAGTGCTAGTGAATCTCTACCTGTTGATGGCTTAATATGTATCACAAGTTCTTAGAGTGTTTAAATTATACTTATCATTTTATAATTTAAATAATTTAGTACATGAGTTTCAAGTTGTGATAATCTTGTTATCTATCTATGGAATAGAGGTAAAACAAGTGGATTGTTTCACAATATTTATAAAGTTTGGTGGTTGGGAGCCATCATGGCCAAATATTTATCCTTATAAAGTGTGAATTAATATCAGCTAATATTAGTCAATTATGATCAAATTATAATCTAAAGACTAATCTAAAATGAATATTTACAATGGAAATTAAGCTAGAGTGATATGGTTAAAAAGGAGCAAAAGGAAAGGTAGGGTCGAAAAGAGTTGTTGTTGATCTTCATCCCAAACATCATCACAAAGTTTAAATATCATCCAAGTATGCACTTAACAAATGTGTAACATGAAATAACATGATTTCAAATCTTATAGCACATTAAGCAAACATCTAAGGAATAAAAAATTTACATAAGAACTAAGTTCTCTTAAATATTTACCCTATAAGCAAAAAACATTAGCCTAAATGCAAGAAGAGTAAATGAAACAAAATGAACCTAATAAATTTTAATCAACTTAGAATTGACATAAGTTGACAACTCTACAATAAAAATATTCACATTAAGAATTCATAAAAACCATTCAAATCTAGAAATAGGAACAAACAAGTGAGAGAAAAACCAAATAAGTGACACAAATGAATATGGAGAATCTTTGCACAATTCCTTGCTTACATTAATTACTCAAAAATTTTACCATGTTTTTGGCTCAAAAATTACATCCTTTTTTTACAAATGGTAATGTTTCTTTTATAGAATGCCAATGCAGTATACCAGTTAGTCATATATAATTGTAAAAGTATAGGTGTCAAGGATAGTTGTCCTTTTACAAAGTTCTTGAATACACTAGACTTTTCCTTATGGAATAACCTATAGGCAATGTGATTAACAAGTTGCACATGCCTTCAAAAAATAATATCCTATTTTCAAATATTCAATGCTTTTGTAGAATAGAATATCTTAATTCAACTTTCTTGACTTTAGGGCCTTTGTGTTGATGAAATAACATATTGTTATTATAGTATATTCATTTCTCTCTGGTGTTATTTATCAATTAGATTCAAATTAACAACTAGCTCCATGAAGAACTCATCCTCATAATAATCTAGGTCTTAAAAGTCCCTATCATTTCTTCCCAAGGCCTATTTAATGCTCTTAGCTTCAACAATATTTTCCTTTATTGTTAGGATCATATCCATGAGCCTATTGTTATCTATTATATAATTTCCTTGGATTTTTTTCCTTACTTCCTATGTGACCAGGATGGTTCTATGATTGAACTCTTCATTTGTGATGAGGCCCATGGAGCTGAGTGTAGTTGGTTTGAGGATCATGGATCTAAGGAAATGTTCCATCCTGACTAGTAGCTCCTTGTCATCCTTAAGGAGTCTTTCCAAAATTTTAGACCATGTATTTAAGTTCTTAATCTTATCCACAATTAGTCCTATGACTATGTTCAAATTATCTAGGCTAATGGTTTTGAAATTGAAATTTTGATCTTCCACCAAGATGTTGATTAATTCCTTCATTTTATCCCTTAAATTTTGTTAATGAGTGACTAAGTCCTTGACTTTTGCATCTTATTGACCCAACACAATTTGCCTAAACCTTGTTGACTTTAAGGAATCAAACATATCATAGGTAGATTCCTTAAACACTTAATCATAACATTAGGAACCAACAATATAGATTGGCTCTCTAAATTTTCCATTTACCTTTACATATTCTCTCTTTGTTGTTATATGCCCTTGAAGGTAGGTTATAATTATGTTGATTAAGCTTGGGCCAATTCAAGCACATTTTCCTCAAAAATAGGATTTTCACCTGGCCTTTGTCCTTTAATAGGAGTTAGTTTAATGAATGGTTCCACTTTTTGGAAAGTGAACTCTTCTCTACCTATCATGGCCTTATTTTTAGTAACTCTTTATAACCCAACTATTGTTGGGTCAAACCTAACACCAACTAAAGATTGTCTCAATTGATGTGTGGGGTTTTCAATCTGAGTTCCAATTTATTCTCCTGGAGTAACCATCATCTACTCCTCTTCCTTTTACAAAGATACAATCCATGGCTTGAGCTCATTATGTATAGTTATGTCTACAAACTTGATTATTGCCCAAAGATGGTGTAGAGTAGGAATTTTGTTTAACTTTCCATATATGAACCACTAAATAATGGTTGGTCCTTGGATTGGGTTAACATCACTAAAATGATTGATCTCACTTAAAGGATGAGTGAAGGCTAACTTGGGTCTCTTCTTCCCTAATGGAACTAATGCTAGCTCAACTTTTCTCTTTGGGGTAGGTATGGTAATAGGGAATACATCAAATACAACTTCATTCCCCTTATTTTCTTCTACTTCCCCATCTTGAGCCTCTTATTCATCATATTTATAGGCATTGGCTAGTATCTTCAAAGCATCTTTCATTATCTCCTTAGGGTCCAATGTTATTATGTCAATTCCTTCAACCTGTGATTCTAGTTTTGCTACCTATGTTGAAGATGAATCAAATTCACTATGTCTCATTTCTTATAGCTTAGTACCTTAGGATTTTGGATCTTAGGTTATGGTTGTGGAGGTTTGGATGACTCTCCATTAAGAAAATGGTATTGTCTAGATCCCAATTGTCACCTATCATCACTTCCTTGTTGTTCCCTTTCCATTCTAGCTTCTGGAGTGATGTTGAATTTATTCACTCTTGTTAAGACCTCAATGAAGGAAGAGGCATTTATATAAATTGGGTCATAGAATCTAGGCTAGTGTTCATAAGTCATGTTTATCCCTTTGGGCTTTAGATTCCCCTTGACTTTGCCTTGGGGATCCCACTGTCTCAGTTCATCTAGTTATAGACTAAAAGAAGTCTTATGTCTAGATGTTTCATCTAAATTTTCCCATTGCTTAAATATGGTCCTTGCAATAGTAATTGGGAGGTTGTGTAGGAGTCCTTTCCTCTTAATTTTGTATAGACTATCAGTACCATAAAACAATTGGTAAGTTACCTCCTATTCTAAAAGCTTGTTGGGGACATGGATGGGTAGCCTAAGGGGTTGGCCCTAGATTCCTTAAACTTTAATGATGGTGAAATATAGATATAACCATATGTCACCAATGGATTTAATTTATTTCTCAACCAAAGGACTAATTCTTTCCATTAGATAACTGGTTATGGCCTTAGTTAAGGTTGGATAGACACAGTCACAAAAGAAATGGATGTGGTCCCTTTATTTGAATATGTGTAGTTTTGAAGAATATTGGGAGACCATCTATGTCGCTTTAGGTCACCATTCTCTAATTTTTAGGCTCTTTATGATGGCGATCAAGGCCTCTAACAAGTAATACATGTAAAATTGGCCCCTAGTCCTTTTATTGATTGTGGAAATCTATCTACATAAGAAGTTGCTAACAATATCACCAACGTGAGGGTGATCTCCCTTTAAACCATAAAATAGACAAAAGGTACCTATATTTTATCCACATAGGTGGTGGTTAGATTCCCACATAGCCTGTTCATCAAGGTCATAATCATTTTGATCTTAGGTCTGAATTGGCTAATTGGGATGTTACCATTGAAGTCTAAGAATACTTGATTCCTAGAATATAGCCACATGGTAAGGATGATTTTTAGGTCATTTTTATTAGCCCAATTATTTGTGGTGGTCATGTTTATTTGTGGCTTAAGTAGCTTATAATAATTCTCAAAAGATATGGCAAAGACATAAGCTATAATTTTATGAGTGTGTTCATTTATTAACATGCCTTTATCAATTTTGTAATCTTTAAAAATATGAGACAAGACATAAATACAGTGCATTACCTTATCTTTCCTATTGCAAGGTGTAGTATTATCATCTGAAAAGCCACTATGTCATAATATCTCCTTCTCATAGACAAGTTCTTCTCCTCTTCCTTTGTGATGACTAGTTGTTCTTCAATGGTCCATAATAGCTTGGACCAATTGTTTTCTCCCATGTTTAGGGTAGTGGCATCAAATTCTACATCTTTGAAGACTCTCCCCTCAACATCTAAAGTCAAATAGAGCTTTATATTTTCCCTTAAAGTGCCTTTTTGGGTTGTCATGGTTTGAATTAGATCAAATTGCTCACTAGTGGACTATTAGTTGGCTCTAGATTAAATTGCTCTAGATTAAATGATAATTCACTCTTATGGGTTCAAATGTACTCAATACAGGGTTAAATTAGGTCTTTTACATGAGCTAAGGCTTTTATGTAAGACTTCTTAGAGCTTTAATGACATCAACTTGTTTGAACTTAAGTGAGTTTTGCCTCAGCTTTGATTTAAATCCTTGAATTTATACCTTCACCTTTATAAGCCCACAAGATCTCTAGATTTGTCACTTCTACCTATATGGTGCCACCATGGCATCTTCATGGCACTTTCATGACACTTTGCTCATTAATTTTAAAAAATTGACTATTTCATTTTGAAAATCTTACTTTAATCTCACATTATTCGATTATCTTTCACAGACCAATGCAATTCATCATTCTTGATCCTGAGAGTTGAATGCCATTAGTCACTATTTGTAGTTGGCCTCAAGGTCATGCCACTTAGAATTCCTATAGGATTTCTAAAATTTATTAAAAATTCTACATTGATCTCTCACCATTATATCCTATATGTTTGAATAAATACATACCACTGATATTTAAAAGATACTTGAGCTTTAATATATGCTAATCCATAAGGTTATGCCAATTGGTAGTTTTGCAGGCCTTATGAGCTCTATATTATATCAATTATATTAATTAACATCATCTCACCCCATGGTAAGCCCATGTTTACTTAGAGATCCATTGAAAATGTTACCCTCATCTCGCACTATTGATCATAGTCATCTGAGTGAACATGCATTAGTGGATCTCGATCTAAGGGGTGGGCTACCATTAGCTATTCATTTTTCCTTGGTAGTAACTATGACATTTGTCACCTTATCACCATCTTATGGATGTTATTGAAATTTTGACTAGTCATGCTTTGTCAAATAAATATTTCTTGAGCTAATGCATGCCTTTGATCCTACAAAAATGCAAACTATTTAAATTAAGCTTGGGAAAATACATGGGTCTTAGGATAAAATCTTAAGACTAATAATAAAACATGAACCTTAGGATTAAAAAATTATGCTAAGTTTAGATCATAATAAAATGGGACCTTACAAATAATAAAAATACCTAACATAAATTTTTAACATAAGGTTTAATTCTATAAATAAATATGATGAAACTTTAGGGTAAGGCCTTAGGCCAAGTTAAAACATAGTAAAAAAGACCATGCATTCATGGGATATAAAGGGACCAAGATTAATATTTTAGACTAAGGTTTGGTCATGTTGAAAAACACAACTTAAACCTTAGGGTAAAAATTAGGCTAAATCTATGGCACTTATAATTGTCACCACACAAATATGAATTTAAATCAAAGGGACCTAGGTCAAAACATTAGACTAGGGTTTAAATCATGGTTTAAAATGGTTCCAATTAATTTCAAACCAAAGGCTAATAAAAGGTCTATTTTAACATTTGAAGCACCAAACCCTAAGCATGTTTATTCCTAAATGAGATTCCATTGATCCTAAAACACAAGAAACTAGTTTTAGCTACATTAGAAGGGTTAAAACGATGATCCTCTAAAATTATGTCCATTAATCCAAGTGAGATTGGTTCCTACAAACAATAGGAAATATCGAAGTTAGGCTTGAAAAAATGCAAAGCTTAAGTCAAAGTCATAAATTAAAATTTCCATTCAAATAAATCCTTTTAATGTAAATTCTTAAGATTGGTTTAAAACATATCAAAGTGACCTTGTGACTAATAAGAGATATGGCATATATTTAAGCCTAGTTCTGTGTCTTAATAAGAGGGAACCTATGCTTAGTTTCCTAGTTTGATCTCACACTATTAGATCCTATTTGAAAAAAGCATGCTTTGTTAGATCATGATTCATGGGGCTGATTGAGATTAGCTCCTATCTACATTAAGCCCTAAGGTTATGCCACTTAGAAATCCCTCATGGTTTTTATACTCTAGATTATCAATTTCTATCAGGCTAATGTACTTCTACCACATAATAACACCTTATTTGGTCTAAATTCCTTTTGAAAAGTTAATGTTCTTCTCACACCATTAGATTTACTTTATCTAGATGAATGCATATCATTATATCTTGATCCATGGGATAGGCCAGCATTGAATTCTCATTATTCTATCTAACATGGTTACAATGCATGTCATCACCACATGTAATTTAGGCTTCATTGAAACTATGACTTGATACAAATTGTTCAATTATCTCATCTGAGTAAATACAAGTCATTAATCTCAGGGACATGCTCAGGCCTTAATCCTTTTTGTCATGGCTTAACTTTTCAACCTAGATTACATGTCATTGAATCTTCTCATCCAAGCAAAAGTAGGTCATTGATCTTATGGATGAACATAATGTTAAATTCAGGCTCAAGGATATATAGAACTTAGACTAAGCTTTTAGACCAAGGCTTTATTCCTATTGATAAATATGAATTAAATATTTAGGATGAAGTCTTGAGCTAAGTTTAAACATAATAAAAATGATCCTACAAATAATAAAGCTGGACAATGCTAAGATTAAAGGGAACAAAGGGAGCCAACATATAATTTTTAGACTAGGTCTTGGTTATCTTAAAAAGAAAAAACTAAACCTTAGGATAAAAAATAAATTAAATCCATGGCATAATTAATTTTTCTCAGATAAAATATTCTCACCAATTTTTTATTTGGTCCAAAAGAACCTATGCGAGGGTATTTTTAGCAAGGCTTTCAAGATGGTCAAAATGCATTCAATTTGGCTTTCAACAGACCAAACGCTAGTAAAAGATCAAATTGAGATAAAACCATAAAATTATGAAACCCAAACATTGTATGTTCTAAATGAACTCCATTAGACCTATAACATGAAGAAAGAATATATATTATTATCAAACTTAGATAAGGTTAAATTAGAGCCATGAATAAATAAGCCAACGAAATCACAATGTGGTTGACCTTCAAATATAAATAATGTGAAAACATTCTACTAACACTCTAATCAAGTGAATTTTCAATTTTAAGGTGCAAATTTGCACAATTTGACACAAGGGTTCCCATTTTTCATAAATGGGGGTATGTTTACCTCAAAAACACCTTGTACATCAAAATTCCTAATCCAACTAAGTAATGAGAGAGTTAAGCATGACAATAATTCTACTAGGTATATAAAACTTGCTCCCATATCTCCATGAAAATTTATAAATATTTTCTTATCTCCTGGGATAAAATTCATATTAAATGATAATACTTATTTGAGGTAATCACCATTGATATGAGTAAATTTTACATAGACATTTTGATGAACCAAATCATACCAACACCAGCTCAAGGGGGTTACCTTCTTTATTCTATCCAAAACAAAATAGAAAAAGGAAGAGGGGAATAATCCAAAAGTATAAAATGAAAATAAAATTGATTAAAATTCTACATGATGAAATAAGATCAACATATCACACATCATGAAAATGTATGACATAAGGATGGAAGGGTGATCAAAGGTATCTATTTCAAGCCTATGGATGCCTGGATGATAGTAGAGTAATACCTACGCTCCCCAAATTTTTACTAAATTAATTCCTAATCAAAATGAAACCTACATCTCATCCCATGTCTTTTCTAAAATAATTTGACAAGGAATCAAACATATCACTTTGACACACACTAGTCCACAGTATGGGTAAAATAAGTATGTTGTATGAAGTTACCAAGAGTCTATTTCATATTGTGATATATTCATTTATTTTATATCATGGTTCATGGTTGATATTAGGATTGTAAAACCATGGATTTTGAGTTCTTGAAAACTCAAAAGCATTCACCCTTATGAGTTTCCATTTGTTCTATTCAAAAATCCCCACCTTGCATCATTAATGAACAAGTGGAGATGCATTTGTTTTAGAAGGATTATTCATTATAGGGTTGCATATGCATGCATTTTTAGCTTATTTTATCATCTATGGGAATTTGAGGGTTTTTGGTATTAAATCACCTTTATGGCATCTATTTTCCTCTTACTACCCATTTTCATTAGGATGACTTATTAGAAATTATCTATTAATGAAATATTTTGAAGATTACTATATATGGCAGGTCTTCAGAATTATCATTATTCAGGTTATCTTATTTGATATTATGTACATCTTGGTCTTTTGCATTTTTTATTTGTAGAATTTTGGTTTTCAGTATTTCATCTTCAATATTTTAGTCTTTCAGAACCTTTTTAATTGACAAATTTTGGTCGAGATATTTTATTCAAGATTTTCCATTTAGAAACTTTTGTCTTGGTGAAATATTCTATGGATCCTTTTATTTATCACCTCTTATTAGGTATATTTATTTTGGTAAATTTTAGTCTTCGAGAGCTTTATCTTTCATACCTTTCATTTGACAAATATTTGTTAGAAATTTCATCTTTGATAACTTCCTCTGATAAATCTTTTGGAATGACAATTTAGTCTTTGGTAAAAGTGTTCAAAATTTTGGCTTTTGATAAACATTCCATAAATATCACTAAAGAACAATTTATTCTTCAAAGTCTTTCATTTTTAACTCTTGTCTCAAAAAATTTAATGATTTAGCCCAAATGCAAGTGTTGACTAATGAATAAGCCATGCACTAATAAGTGTCAAAAGGATCAACTCCATGGCACCCCTCAAATCAGTAAACATCCTACATGGCATGCCCACTAGGCTAAAGTGGTCAAGTTCAAATTAAAAAAAGGAAACAAGATTGTAGATGTTTGTGGTTAATTTCACATGAACTAAAATTGAATTATAAAAGGATATAACCTCGAGATGGTAACAAAATTCACATACATCGACTATCAATGAGCATGAAAATTCAAACCCTAGTTATGTTCAAACAAGTTGTATTTTGCATAATAAGAGTATAAAACCACAATTACATGGAACTCAAACTATACCATAAATAAGAACTAATGATGGTATCTTCATTTAGAGCATATAGGGGAGCTCAGGCACCATCCATATTATCTATCAAGGACTCAACAAATTACATGGAAATAATTTTTGATGCATTAGTATTCAATGGTACCTACACCAGCTACTCAACTCTATGGGAGGTTGTAGAGAGTGTCAACCCATTTGATTACACGAAAGGAATATCTATAGAATAAAAACAAGTCACAAATAACCTACTTAATTTCTAATGTAAATCACTTGACTATGTTTCTACCAAGCATGATGTCATGCTATGCATTGACCTAATACAAGATTTTTTATTTGAAGGGAAGATTAAAGATGAAATTTTTATTCACTACATTAATAACAAAACTATCTTCACTTAAATATTAGGGTAATAATTCCAAAGTTATTTATACTTAAAAATACTATATATCACATTTGATTTACATAACATATCCCTTTTGAGGAAGAGCAATAATGTTGAACAAATAGTGAGTAAATGGCTTCTCCTTAGACCTTCTCTCTCAAAGACAAGAATCTTATGCCTATTACCATATTATGGATGGGAATAGAAATTGGTATGACACTAATTAACCATATATATGGTCTCCCAAGAATCCACATACTTCACTTAGATTGGGTACCATTACTTGACCTATTGATCATTTTGGAGCACACTTTCGCATTTGGGGAGATTATCATCACCTAATTACATGAGCTAATAATGTATAAGGACTAGAGGCCTCAAGATGGTAATTTTTACATGATTTCCTACCTATTTTATGTGATCATAATAACCATCTATATACATAATTATTCTCTTTGGGATCCAAATCATAAATACATCAAAAATAAGATTTATTCCTTTGTTCATATCTATGCATATTGTTTACCAAATTTGACTTTTAGGTCAAATTAGGATCCCTATAGGTAAAAACATGAGTTTTATATATTTTATTTGGTCTAATATATTTTCATGTGGTTTATTATATATTATTTTATGTCATTTAATGTCATTCTATCCTTGGTCTTAGTCATATTAGTCACTTTATCATTTTGGGTCATTTAGTGGGCTTTTAGGGGTCATAAATATAAGTGGAATAGTTCCAAATTTTCCTAAGTGTCCTATTTTATTTTAAATCATATAATAGGTCATTTTACCTATCAATTATTTTAGTTACATCAGAATATTGTAGATTGTTTAATTTAAATTCAAGAAACCAACTAAAAAAGGGAGTATTTGGCATTAGTATAGCTCATGGGGAAGTGTGCCACATAGGAGAAGGTGATTTAACTCCTTTTAATATTCTTAAAACTCATATTGAATCTTTATATTCTATGGAAGTTCCATTTTTAATCCAAAACTATTTTTGCTCCTTCTTTGCTTTTTAGACATATAGAAGTGACCTTTAGGTTTGTGCTTAGTACAAAAAATTTAAGAGGTTTCAGGTAAAATTATTTTGTGAAATTTAATTAAACTAAAATACCTTCATTTAAATTATAATATTTTGAATAATGGTGGCATGTACCTTATGAGCCATCCTCATGAAGTTGACTATGTTTTTCTTCTTGTTGTTTCATGTACCTTATAGGTTTTTCTCCATTTTGGGTAAGTCCGTATGAGCCAATTGGTGATGTTAACTCCATATTATATTTTATATATTATAAAATTATATACATGTTTAATTTAATGTTTTATGGTGTTTGGATGAGCAAATTATCTCATGTTGCAGGAAGGTGCCACCATGTGCAGGCTCAGTCATTTTTCCTTATTTAAAAAATATTTTGTTCTAAGAAAAGGTGTCATAGGAATGTGATGTGATTTTTTACATGTTATACTTATATAAATACCACCTTCCTTTCATGTTAGACCTTGAAACATCAGACCTTATATTCTACACCCAGTCTTGTTACACTCACTGTCAACTCTCTACATGTTCTTAGTTACAACCATGTTTTTGAACTTTGATCATGATTATAAAGGATAAAATGAGACTAAAAAATGTGATTTTAATGTTATTGTGGTATGATAAGTCATATTTAATACCATATGTATCACAAAATACCCTAATATCAGTCATGTACAACACATGGAGTTAGATAATCATTAAAGTACACCTATAGGAGTTTTGATGATGTCATGTTGAGAGGTGGATAGCTTGACATGGGATTAAATATCTTAATATTGATAAAGGTGTATTAGGAGTTTTTTTGAAGGCATAAATTTTTTTTACAAATTTGTTCATCTTATATACTTCCCAAACCTCATGCTTACTTCCTATGTATGTTGATGACCACCTATAGGTGGTACCTCAGGGTTATGAGGGATTTTGAATGAAAGATTTGAAACATGGTAAAGACCTTTTCAAGTCATAATATGAGGTGGAGTTATAAATATTTTTTTTTAAGTTTTAAAAGGACACAATTTTGTAAATTATGTTGGAGGATGATGACTGTAACTTTTTGGAAGCTTTTCCTAAAATTTAAAAACAAAAGTCTAAGGGGTTTTTGTAGGTACCCTATAGCGTGGTTGTAAATAGTTATAAAGCATCCAATAGGTGAGTTTTATATGTTATATAATGGAGGGGAATTTTTAAAAAAATTATTAAAATATATTTATTTAAGGTGGAAATTGAAAGCCTCAAATATGTGCTTAAAAACACTGAAACACTACACTAACATCTATAGGTTTGTAGTTATAAATAGCCTTTTGACATCTTAGGGATAAATAATGAACACAATATCATGGATATAATGTTTAAATTATTTTAGTAGTATAAAAATGGCATGAATTTAATGAATATGTAGTTGATACATAGTTTTTAAATCCCTATGGCCACCTACAGGTGTCCACATGTAGAGAAAGAGGCACCTACAATAGGGTATGAAACAATGATCCAAAACTTGATACCTAAGTGGTGTTTAGAGAATACATGGTAAAATAAATGTATTATAAGATATAATATGGTTAAAATTTTTCATTAGTATTATCTCCATACCATTTTAATATTCTAATTAAACAAATGCACACCTATAGGAATAAAAAGGTAGGGTTTCACAGTGAAGAGAGAAAGAACTCAATTTGTGAGCTCAAGGGACATGTGAAGGGTATAAATAAGTTGGAATGATGAAAAAAACTTGTGATAAAATTAATTTTAACCATTATTATCTTCATAATCTCAAAAAAATTCAAAACAATAATATACAGACCCTTTGAGACCTAATATGCACCTATAGCCACCATAAAGGATTGTTACAGGCAGTGAGTAAGAGATGTTGCTTAAAATGACTAACATAGTTTGATATGGAGTAGATGGACCTAAAAAAATAATATATTACTATAATTTTGAGTATATCATTTCTTTTACATTATTATTAAATCCAAATCCTGCATACACCTATAGGTACAACATCCTAAGGCAAAACACATTCAATGTTAGAAATCAGTCTTGAGTAGTTCAATGTATGGAAAGGTATATGGAAGATTAGAGGGGTACATAAAATGAGATAACTTCCCTCATTATAAAATTTTTCTCTTAAAACCTTCATGAAAAACATATATCAAATAATAGACTCTAAACATATAAGTAATATCCCATAATATGAAACCCTGCACAGTCCTTTTACCTAGGAGTCTGTCTAAGAGTTTGAAGCTTGTGGAGGATCTAAACTTGAAATAAGAGGTTTAATTTTTGTGGATAAATCATATAAAACTATGAAAATCACCTCCAACATTTTTTTCTTGAGAAAATATGGGAAGTTCCCCCTATTTTATTTTAGATAGAGGGCACTTCCCTAGGTGCATGGGCTTGCAGGTCTTGAGGAATGGAGAGGAGTAAACCAGAAGCTGATTGAAAATTTTAAGAAGGTTTTGGAAGCTGTATAACAATTATAAAAACATTAAAAACACCTCACATAATGAGGGAACTAAATAGGGAGGCTTAAAACATAAAATTTGTAGTCAAACCTACTTGGGCAGGGTTAGGCCTAAAGACCAAATAAGAGACCAATGTAATTTCTATCCCTATAAATGATTTAAACATTGTTATATCATGTTTATGGGATGGAATTATATGTTATTGAACTATTTTTATACATATGAAATCATGAGAAGGTCATTTTGGGTCTTAAACTGACTTAGGCCTATTGGGCAAGATTTAGGCCTGAATCTAAATGAGGTGCCAACTTATTTTCCAACCTTGGTAGAGAATTAAAATGAATTTTGGAATGTTATTAAGGTCACTAAAAGTATTTATGAACAATTGGGATGAAAATAAACCACATAAAAAGCTATTTTTGGCTCAAATATAGTTTAGGCTTATAGGAAATGTAAGGAAAGCTTGACAAGGTGACTTTGAATGCTCATATCTTTCTTGACACTATGCATGGATACCAAAAGAGTTTAGAGGGGTTAAAAAGGGTCATAAAGGCCATTATTTTGTATTTTTTTTTGTAATTTGAATGTTATGTTTTTATAAATAGTGCTTAAGAGTGAAAATAGGCTAAAAGCCTTGTAAACCCTTGTTAGTGACTAGTTTGAGGAAATGAATTTAGAAATATAATAATATAGAATATTTAATACATAATATTTATTGTAAATTGTATAGGAATATCTTATGCTCCTCCCCATCCTATTTATTTGTACAAAATTATAAAAATAAGGTAGAAAATAGTCTTTTGTTGACATTTTTACATGTTTTATGGGTTCCATAAGGTTTCAAAATGTGACAATCACATATATAGAAATATTAGGAATTAATATAAATCCCCATATAAATTTAATTCCTTGAAAAAACTTCTAAGTTCCTCAACCAACTTCTTCATCTCATCTAGTCAAAACTGGCATAGTGACCAAGCTAGTGAGAAAAGTGGAAAACTTCAAGTGGGGTGATTTTAATGTGTGAATAATGATTATAATTCCATGGAGGGAATTTAAAGGATTAATACACTCCATAACATGTATTTTCATGTAAAAATGATGACTTTTTGGAGGCCAAGTGTGCAAGGTTCATGAAGGAGGAGTTTTTTGGAATGCAGATGAATATGGATCTTTTTTAGATGATTCTAGATGACCAAGCCTACAACCAATGCATAGAGAAGCATTTCTGAAAACCTTACCCTAAATTATAATCACTAGACCTATCCCTAATCAGTTTTTGGATGTTCAATAGGTCTAAATCATGAAGGTAGTTTTTTGATCTAGAATGAGGAGTTTCATGCCAATTTGTAAGAGTTTGCTAACTTGGATAGACACTTTGCTTCCTAACCTTTAATGGTTCATACCACATAATTTTTACATGTAAAATTAAATAATTTTTTAATCTTTACAATTTTCCTTATGACCATTATACTTTTTTTTTCTTCTCTCTCTCTTAAGTTCTATAAGAACTAGCCATTTTTGTAATTATAACTTATGCTACACCTGAGTATGGTGAATCCCTACTCATTTTTATACCATTTGATTAATAATACTAATTATTTTTACCTCTCAATGAATTTTCATAGTGTTTTATATTTCAATGTTGTATCTTTCTTAGTGAATACTATTGATTCCTTAGCATGTTGTCTCATTCTTTCATCTTATTTGTAGTTAGAAAGCTTCTTCTTGCAAGGCATGTGAAGTTTTATATGAAATGTCAAGGATTTAGTGAATTAATATATTCATTAATTCCATAAAATTCCTCTTTTCTAGTCCTTTGAGCTTTGCACATTCATAAATAGCCTCATAATGTAACATTGATGTGAGAAGATATAAATTGGAGTGTAAGTTTGGTTAGTCCTTTATTCTCATGTGTAAATGTTGTTAGTTGGAATTCATCATCTTATTGGGTGTATCACCTCCCTTAGAATGATTTTATTTCATTTATCTCTCTCCCTTCCAGCCCCCCCACCCAAATTTTAGGTGTAGTTGGAATCCAAAGTGGTACATCAAGGGAACTAGCCCTATCTAGAGATTCACCTCATCCTTAGGCTACCCAAAAACCTAGAGGTGTTTTCATTTTTCCACTTGGATGAGAAGATCTTAGGAATATCCTAAAAGTGTGAAATTCTAAGTGAAAATAGGTTTTTCGATGCCCAGTGGGACTCTTGGTCTAAGAGGTTAAAATATTTTTTTATTGTGTTTCAACAATCAGCCTTTAGAGGAATCTATTCAAGCATCAATGGAAACTCTAAAGTTATATCAACTATTAGAGTAGCCTAGGTTATCCTTTAAATATTGTTTGTAAAATTTTCCTTTGTGTTCTTACTTTTAATGAGGTTTCATGGATAATTTTGGTGTTGAGTTTTGTCTTAGACAAGTTAGTGAGATATATCAAGCTTATGGCACTCCTTATTAGCCTTGGTGTGATTCTTACCAATCTTGATATAGCCATGGTAAACCTTATCATGATGCTTATTAGCATTATAGCCAGCCTTGTCATGAGTTATATCAGTCTTGTAGCCAACCTCCACAATATCTTGCTTCTCTTAGTTAACCTAGCCACTTCTCACCTCAATCCATTTCAACCTTCAAGTAAACTCTTTTGGGGTATGATAAGTATATGTTATCTATTGATACACTAAGGGGACATGGTCAATATGTTCCTAGATATTTCATTCTCAAGGTGAGAGATTCCTTAGAGTTGGTCAAAAGAGAGTGGGAACATATTGAGAGAGCCAATTAGCAAAGGCTTAAAAATGATATGATAGATGTGAGTGGCTTGATTGCATCCTTGGAAGATAAGATAAGAGTTCATGAGGAGTATCCTCATCGAACCTATCAACATTCATATCCACTTCCCCATTTTTGATATCAACCATATTTTATTCCAACTCATGAGCACAATCAAGGCTATAAAAGTCATCCTTTTCCCAACTAATTGGAAGAGAGAGTTGAAAAGAGAAAACTTATTTTTGAAGAAAATATTTATAGATAAATTAAGTTGGATAATATACATATGTAGTAGTCCATGTCATTAGTAAAATAAGTAGAATCTAAGCCCTCATTTCCCTCTCCCATCCCATCCCCACCTCAAGAGAAGACATCTAGATATAAGAATCCAAATTAGAGACAAGGTGGGGATTTCAATCCTAAGGAGATCCCAAGCTTCTTAAACACTTCATCCTCTCCACAAATTGAATAATCACCTCAAGAGAAGGCTTCTACTCATAACATCCTAATCTAGAGGAAGATAGTGGATTCATCAAGAAAGAAAGAGGAAAAAAGTCTTGATAAGGAGTGTGAAGTTGGAATAGAGCTTGATTTTATGCAATTACATCCCACCCTTCCTTAAGAAGATTCTTATATTACATTTCAATATTTTTTTACTCCTCATCCTCATGAAGATGCATATGAACTCCAAGATAACCTAGCCAATAAAATTGAAGAGTTAGAGTCAAAGATGAAGTTGATAAGTCAAGGTGTGATGGAAGGTTTAGACCCAAAAGAAGAACCTGTGCTTAATACACCCAATCCACCCTTCCTCAAGAGTTTCCTCAAGATAAATCAGATGTGAATGAAGTGATTGTTAAGTGGAAGGAATAAAATCAAGTTGTTTTATCCAAATATCTACCTCTCCTTCCTCAAGAGCTTCTAAAATAATTCCCAACACTTCACCCTCAATCTAATTTTGAGTTCTATATGGTACCTCCAGCAATTAGTTCATCTTGTCCTCACCCCATCACCTTTTTCCTTGATGGACCTATGGTATGGGAACCTAAAGAGGATAAGTTGGGTGACAAAAAACTATAACTCTTTATTGAATAAATCTTACCTCCTTGGTAGTCTCATTTGGCTAGGTTGCATGATTTCAAGATGCTTAAAGAATTTAAAGTCTTTCCCAAAGAGGTTGTAGCCCTAAAAACTCTCTTGAGATAAATGTGTAAGATGTTGTTCTTAAATATGACCCAGTACCTCAGATTTATCTTGAATCACCATCATATACATTGGATCTTGAATAGCGCCAGCTTGATGACCTCATACCCCAAGAAGAGAAGATTGAAAAGGTAGTGGTTTTAGATGATGAAGAGGACAAGGATGATTAGTAGTTACAAATGGAGTTATTTCAAGGGCTTGAAGATTTTTTCCAAGTTGAGGATAAATTAAATGAAAAAGTGAGGCATGAGGCTTACGTGGAGGATAATGACCAAGATTGGGAAGAATATGCAAATCTTTGTGATGAGCTAGAAGAACTTGCACCTGAAAGGAAGCCCAATCTTATTGAGAGCACTATGGAAGTCAAGAAGGTATTATTTGTTGAATCACCATTGGAGGTTGTAATTGAGGATCCATATGAGAATTTTGAAGCTATCTAGATTCAATAAGAATTTAATTCCATAGCTAATCTATTTAGATCTGTTTGGTTTTCAATGAACATCATGTTAATGAAGTTAGCAAACATCATGAAAAGGTTGAAGGCATCAATGCTAATGGACAAAAGGCTACATGTCTCACTAAATCCTTCATGTCATGAAGCAAGAAGAGTTTAAAATTTTCCCTTTGATCTAGGAGGTATTTTTCATCTCAGGTTAGTTAGTGTTTGAGTTGTTTTTTTTCTTTGGTATGTGTGTTCCATAAGTGCTCATGAAGCACATGTGTGTTGCTTTTGCTTTGTGTGTGTCTTTTGCTTTGTGTGTTTGAGGTAGTCATTGGTATTTTATTAATCAAATATTATGTTAAATGGTCAAATCTTTCTTGTTTTTCTCATAATTTAGTTGACTCCCTAAACCCAATGGACTGATAAGGCTACTGGTCTAGTTAGTATAATAGGGATACTACCCCTATGAGTCACTAATTTGATGACCAAATTTGAATTTTAGGTCAAATTGGGACCCCTATAGGTAAAAACATGACTTTTATATGTTTTATGGGGTCTAATATATTTTTATGGGGTGTATTATATGTTAGTTGATGTTAGCTTATCCTTGATCTTAATCATAATAGTCAATTTATCATTTTGGGTAATTTATTGGGCTTTTAGGGGTCATAGATGCAAGTGGAATTGTTACCAAGGTCCAAAATGTCCTATTTCATTTAAAAAATCCAAGATTTTAGTTTACCTATTAGGGATGTAAATTACATAAGAATCTTGTATGTTGTTTAACTAAAATTCAAGAAGCTAACTAAAGAAGAGAGTATTTGGCACTTGTACGACTCATAGGGAAGTGTGCCATGTGGGAGAAGGTGATGGAAAATATTTTAATATTCCTCACACCATTATTTTATATTTATATGCTCTATAATTTCCATTTTAATCCAAAACTGATCTACTCCTCCTTTGTTTTCCTAAACATATAGAAGTGACCTTCAGGTTTGTGCTTAGTACAGATAGCTCAAGAGGTTTTAGGTCAAATGATTTTTGGAGGTTATATTAAAATTAGATATATTCATTTCCATTCAAATATTTCAAATAATGGTGTCTTGTTATTTATGAACCATCCTCATGAAGTTGATTGTGTTTTCTACTTGTTTCATGTACCTGATAAGTTTTACTCCATTTTGGTCAAGTCCATACAAACTAGTTGGTGATGTTAACTTTGTAGGATTTTGTATATCTTATAAAATTATATAAGTGTTTAATTTCACATTTTATGGTGTTTATACAATCAAATTATATATGTTGCATGAAGGTGCCACCATGTGCAGTCTTAATTAGTTTTCCTTATTTATAGAATATTTGGTTCTTAGAAGAGGTCTAATAGGAATTTGATGTGATGTTTTACATGTTATAATTATATAAATATCACCTTAATTTCATGTTGGACCTTAAAACATCAGACCTTGTCTTTTACACCCAATCTTGTCACACTCACTATCAACTCTCTATCTATTCTCAGTTACAACCATGTTTTTGGACTCTGATCATGCTTATAAAGGAGAAAAGGGGACTATAAAATGTTATTTTATGTTATTGTGGTATGAGAAGTCATATTTAATACCCCAGGTATCACAAAAGACCCTAATAGTAACCATGTACAACACATGTAGTTAGGAATCCATTAAAATACACCTATAAGAGTTTTGATGGTGTCATCCTGAGAGGTGGAAAGCTTGACATGGGTTTTAGTCTCTTAATATTTATAAAGGTGCATTGGGATGCTTGCTGAAGTCATAATTTTTTTTATAAAATTATTCATCTTACATACTACCCAAACATCATGCTTATTTCCTATGTATACTGATGACCACCTACAAGTGGTACCTCAGGGTTATGAATGCATCTAAATGAAAGATTTGAGACATGATAAAGACCTTTGTAATTCATAATATGTGGTGGATTCATTAAAAAATTGTTTTAAGTGTCAAAAGGAAATTTTTTTGTAAATTATGTTGGAAGATGATGAATGTAACATTATGGAAGCTTTCCCTAAAATGTAAATAAAGGTCTAAGGGGTTTTTTTAGGTACCCTATAACATGCCTACAAACAATTACAAAGCATAAAATATGTGAGTTTTATATATTATATCATGGAGGGGACCTATGAAAAAAATGGATTCAAAGGGATTTATGGAAGGTGGAAATTGAAAGCCTCAAATATGCCCTTAAAACACTATACCACTACACTAACATCTGCAGGTTTATAGTTGTAAATGGCCTTTTGACACCTTCAGGAGAAATAATGAACAAAATATCATTGATATAATGTTTAAATTTCTTAAATGGTATAAAAATTAAATTAATTTCATCAAGACGGATTTGATACATAGTTTCTCAATCCCTATGGCCACCTATAGGTGTCCACGCATAGAGAAATAGGCACCTACAATAGCATATGATATAGTGATCCAAAACTTGATACCTAGGTGGTGTTTAGAGAATAAAAGGTAAGTTGAATGTATGATAAGATATCATATGGTTATCCTTATTTATGAAGAGTATCTCCATACCATTAAAAGAGTCCAATTAAACAAATGCACACCTACATGAATAAAAAGGTAGGGTTTCACAATCAAGAGAGAAAGAACTCAATTTGTGAGCTCAAGGGACATGTGAAAGGTATAGATAAGCTGGAATTATGAAAAAAAAAATTGAGAACAATAATTATAACCATTATTATCTTAATAAGCTCCAAATAATGCAATACAGGCCTATATAGACCCTTTGAGACCGAATATGCACCTACAGCCACTGTAGAGGACTATTACAAGTAATGAGTAAGAGATGTTTCTTAAAATGATTAATAAAATTTGATATGGATAATATTTACCAAAAAAAAATATGACTCTAATGGGGATTATAGGAGGTTTTTGATATTTTCCTTGAATCCAAACCATGCATGCACCTATAGGTACAACATCCTAAGGCAAAACATAACAATGTTAGAACTCGGTCTTGAGGAGTTCAATGTATGGAAAGGTATATGGTATATTAGAGTCATAATAACATACCTCATGATAAAAATTTTCTCATATAACCTTCATTAAAAACATATATCAAATAAGGGACTCTAAACATACAGTTTAAAACCCATAGTATGAAACCCTACACAATCCTCTTGCCTTGGAGTCTGTCTGGGAGTTTGAAGATTTTGGAGGATCTCACCATAGGACCAGAGGTTTATTTTTTGTGTATAAATTATATAGAACTATTTAAATCACCTTCAACATTTTTTTTCTCTGAGAAAACAAGGGAAGTGCCCTTTATTTAGTTTTAGATAGAGGGCACTTCCCTAGGTGCATGGGCCTGTAGGTCTTGAGGAATATAGAAGAGGAGTAAACCAAGATATGATTTAAAATTTAAAAATGGTTTTTTAATATGTATAATGATTATATAAAAATTATAAAAACCTCAAATAATGAGGTAAGTAAATAGGGAGGCTTAAAACATAAAATTTACTATCAAACCTACTTGGGCAGGGTTAGGCCTAAAGACCAAATAAGAGACCAATGCCATTTATATCCCTATAAAATATTTACATGTTATTGGATAATATTTATGGGATTTAATTATATGTTTTTTAACTATTTTTATGCATAATAAATCATGATAAGATCATTTTGGGTCTTAAACCAACTCAGGCCTATTAGGCAAGATTTAGGCCTAAATCCAAATGAGGTGCCAACTTCTTTTCCAACCTTGAAAGAGAATTAAAATGAATTTGGGAATTTTATTAGGGTAAATAAATAGTTTCATGAAACATTTTGATGCAAATAAATAATATAAAATACTTTTTTGGCTCAGAGATAGTTTAGGCTTGCAGGAAATGTAAGGGAAAGCTTGACAAGGTGACTTTGAATGCTCATATCTTTATTGGCACTATGAATGGATTAAAAATGAGTTGAGAGGTGTTATAAAGGTTCATAAATACCATTATTATGTAATTTATTTGCAATTTAAATGTCATTTTTTTATGAACAATTCTTAAGAGTGAAAATAGGCTAAACCCCTTGCAAACCCTTGTTAGTGACCATTTTGAGGAAATGAATTTGGAAAGATGATAAAATATAATATTTAATAGTAATATTGATTTTAAATTCTATATGACTCTATCAATATTCTACCCATGCTATTGAGTTGTATGTACTTGTATGGATAAGGTAAAAAATATAATTTTATTGAAAATTTTGTGTGTTTTTCAAGTTCCATAAGGTTTCAAGAGGTGAAAATAACATGGATGGAAATATTATGACTTAAGATAACTACCCATATAAATTTAATTCCCTGAAAAACTTCTAAGTTCCTTAACCAACTTCTTCTTTCAGCTAGTCAAAACTAGCATAGTGACCAAGCTAGTGAGAAGGGTGGAAAACTTCAAGTGGGGTGATTTTAAGGTGTGAATGATGCTTATAATGCCATGGAGAGTCATGAAAAGTGTCATAAAATCCATCCCATATATTTTTATGGAAAATTTATTCCTTTTTGGAGGCCAAGTGTGTAGGGTGCATGAAGGAGGATATTTTTGGATTGTAGATGATGATGGCTACTTTCCAGATGATTCCAAATGACTAGGCCTACAACCAATACATGAAAAGTTATATATGAAACACTTAACATTAATTAAAACCACCATAAATATCCCTAATAAATTTTATGATGTTCAAATATGTCCAAATCATGAAGGTAGTTTTTTGAGCCAGAATGAGGAATTTCATGCCACTTTGTAAGATTTTAATGACTTGGATGGACACTTATGCTTCTTAAAATTGAATGGTTCATAAAAAATGATTTTTTAATGAATAATTAATTTATTTTTTCATCTTTACAAGTGTCCTTATCACCCTTGGACTTCTCTCTCTCTCTCTCTCTCTCTCTCTCTCTCTCTCTCTCTCTCTCTCTCTCTCTCTCTCTCTCTCTCTCTCTCTCTCTCTCTCTCTCTCTCTCTCTCTCTCTCTCTCTCTCTCTCTAAATCTATAAGAACTAGCCATTTTGGCCATTGTAACTTATGATCTAGTATGGTGAATCCCTTATCATTTTCATACCATTTGATCAATAAGTCTACTTATTTTTACCTCTTCATGAATTTTCATAGTGTTTTATACTTGAATGTTGGATCTTTTTTAGTGAAGACTATGGATTCCTTAGCATGTTGTCTCATTCTTTCATCCTATTTGTAGTTGGAAAGCTTCTTCTTACAGGGAATATGAAGTGTTATAGGAAAATATTAAAGATTGAGTGAGCTATTATATTAACTAGTTCCATTAGAGGCCTCTTTCCAATTCCTCTTAGCTTTTCACATTCATCCATAACCTCATAATGTAACATTTATGTGAGAAGATGTACATTGAAGGAGTATATGTTTGATTAGTCCTTTATTTTCATGTGTAACATGCTACTGGTTGGAAGTCATCATATTATTTGGTGTATCACCTCCCTTAGAATAATTTTATTTCAATTATCTCTCTCCATCCCCCACCCACAAATTTTAGGTGTAGTTTTAATCCAAAATGGTACATCAAGGGAGCTAGCCCTATCTAGAGATTCACCTTATTCTCAAGATACCCACAAGCCTAGATTTTTTTCCATTGTGCCATTTGGATGAGGAGAGCTTTGGAATCTCCTCAAAGGGTGAAAATAAAAGTTATAAAACATATATAGAGAACATATTTATAATTATATAATATTTGTATCCCCAAGTTTGAAGAGCAATTCATGATGAACCTCTTCTCATAATATCTAATAACATCACCATCACATTTATTTATTTTGGTGACTACTAGATGTATCTTTATTATAATATGATAATGGTCATTGGGCACATGTTCAAACATTTACACTCCCCAAATATATCCTAAAAAAAATATTTGAACAATAAATTGCCTATTAATTATGGAAAAGGATTAATGAAGAATAAACCAAAATTAAAAACATGCATGACTATCATCTCACAATTAGGAGTATGTTTTACACCTTATGTATACACTTCAAAGAGTCTTACAATGTCAATAAATCCTATACATTGGCTACATTTCCCCATAGAGAATGGGACCCCCATGGTAAAGTATAATAACATGTTCCTAATCTAGGCATTCACTACAAGCATGAGCCTTATGACCATGACTTCTTATTTATCAATGAAAAATATGAAACTAATGTCAAGGAAAGGGATAGGACTAATGGAATAAGTGAGGAATTACTCAAGTTAATTCAAGGGGATTCTTACCTCACACTTGAGAAATACAAATATAGAATCCAACCACTAGGGGAATGGACATCTTAAGATTTTTAGAATAATAGACCTTTCTAACAAATGCAAGATTAGAGTCAAGACCCATATAATCCAACCACTATGATGATGACTATAAATCAATGGTAGGGTGAATGGGAAACATTAGTTTATGAAACACAAGTAGAAGAGGAAACTCCTCAAGTTCAAGTATCCATAGTTGAACTAAGGAAACTAAAATAGGAACATGCATAATAAATAGTCCATGAAAAGGAAAAATCTATTGGGAAAGAAGAGGAGATTATTTGTTTAGAATATTATGATTAATAATACCTCATACCCATTGTGGTAACTCCAAAAATCATAACATATAGTATGAGAGTGAATCTTCCTACCCAACAAGTGGCTCTACCTCTGATTGAGAATACAACCATATGCTATAAGATAAAATCCAAGGTGGGAAAGCTTCAAGTATAATCAACACAAGGACCAAGTGAGAAGGCATAAAAATTAATTTAAGGTGAGCCAATTGATGAGGTGGATGAATAATAACTACAATAAGCTAAGGTTTTGAGCTTTTAAGGACTGAAAGGAAAGGCATCCCTTGGGGGTGACCAATTAGGTAAGGGTGTTCTACCTTATGCTACTTTATCCCACTCTCATATTATTACATAACCATTTATAACTTTTGTTCTTATTTTTACTTACCTCCTTTTGGACCTTTCTCCATGTATATTGTTACCATTACTCCTTTAGTCTCCACCTTTGTTTCTACTACTACTAGCCAACCCAACACCTAATTTATAGCATCTTCTACTTAGACGAGCTCACCTATGCCTTCTTCAAGGTTAATATAGACCATGGTAGTGATGGACACTAATAAATATCTAAGGAATAATCTAGTATACATTATCCACCTAATGACATATTTGGGAAATGTAGACTAGTCTAAAATAACATGGCCTACCATGCCTAATATAGCTCCTAAGATTTAGCTTGCAAAGGACACCCATATATAAGAACAACCACTAGACCCATCAAAGTTGACCCTTCTAGACTAGGCCAAGGAACTAGAAGCATCAACTTCTAAGAGGTCAGACCTGAAGATAACTGAGCTACCCACTATGATATCACTATTTGATAAGTCTACTATATTTATGCAAAGGGTGAGGAAAAGAAAGATAAAAGACAACATTAGGTGAATCTTAATTTTATAAGAAAGAGAAGACATCTAATCTCTATCAAAGAGACAAGATAACAAATGGGTCAGTCCCATTTCATTAAGGACTTTATGTATATATGGAGACTCATATTGGAGAATCGATAACAATTCACGAGGGCACTGATCAAGCAAGGAAAGAGATAGACCAAGAAATAGAAAACCTTAGAGAATACAAAATCTAGTTCATGTTCCCTTTGAAATAGAGTAGGATGTTCATAATGCATCCTTAAGTCTATATGAAATATTAGACACTATTAATTTTTTAAGGGCACAATTTGACCCTCAAACTACTCTAATAAAAAAATTATTTAAGGCTCTAAAGGATGATGAGACCAACTTGATTTTTTTTGTTTTTTATACCCCAAATAAGGATTTTAGACATATAAATTTGATTTGACCCATGGAAATAATAAATGTATTAAATTTGGTGGTCATCAAGACCCAAGAAGCATGAGAATGTATAACATCTATTGATGCTTTGGTCACAAAGATAAAAAGAAAACCAAGCAATATATATTTTGAATGAAATGTAATTAAAACATGCATGGGATGGCATAGGGAATTTGGTGATAAGATATATTTTTTATCAAATGCTACAACAAGCCTCATCTAACTTCAAGCATAGTTTACAAGGGTTAACTTTAGAGGAAATTGAGGCTAAGTTAAGTTATGTAAGGAAGAAGGCCATCAAAATAGAGGTCTTCCTAGTAAGTTTTAGAGAAACAAAATATAAGCATTCAAGGTTGATAATATAAGTAAATAGGGTGAATAAACCATCTCTTCTTGATATGAGCATAATAAGGGTCCATCACATAGTTGTATATAAACATTATTATGAGCTAGAAGCCAATAAGAAGTCTAGATTTACTATAACTACTAGTTCAGTAAGTGCACCAACGTCAACCTATAGTTTATCTTAATCTATCATTTCAATGTCTCCCATGATAACAAGAAGTTCTATGTAGTCAACCAACAAGCCTTAGTCAAAGGTTAATTTTGTATACAATATTGCATGTAGTATTTATTTGAGCTAACCATGACTAGTTAGGATTCATTACATTCATGTTATAATTAACTAAAATGTTTTTTGCTAACATGCACATGTCGGATGACTAGTGTAATTTATAATTTGTAACATGCAATTTTACAAAGTAGAACTGAACCTAAGTTATTTTTAATAAAAAAATTAATCTTAAGATTTACTACACTCAGAGGATGAGGTGACCCATTCCCCAAGTCTTTAAATACATCTAAAACCCTCTTTCAAAAGGTTGAAGTTTCTATCAATACAGGAAGAAATCAAGTAATTGATTAACATGAAATTATGCTGGTTTTTCCTTATCCCTTTTCTATGTTATTAAGGTTTTAACTTCTTTGTCTATGTAAATTCAGTAATTTTGAAGTGTGCAAAAGCTCTGGATGACCCTGGTTATTTTCATTGATTTAATAATCATAAATGTGCAATAACTATTGAAAGTTAGTAATTTTTATTGAATTTAATCAATTAGTTTATACTAAGTTGACATTCTAAGGTGTGTAGGAGCATTTATTTTCATTATAGTCTTCTAGGTGTGTGTTGTGGCTACTCTAGATACCTTCCTAGTCTAAGTTGTAATCTCTCAACTAAGGGTATGCAACAACAACTCTAAAGAGAGAAACCTTTAATTGAGACCACTAAGTTTCCTATACCTACTTCCCTAGAATTCTTGGTTGTGTTTGTTTGTGAGTGTATATTAGCTATAAATATAAAACATTAGTTTTGGAGATACTCATCCACTAGAGAAACAACCTTGGAAGCTTTGAAAATATAAGTATTTATTCTCTACCTTACCTTTCCCTTTTTTGATTTTCTTTTAATATCTACCAATCATAGAGTAATTTTACACCCTACCAAATCACTTAGTGTTTGTCTCTTTTATATTCCACACATCTATCCATATACCTTGGTAAACAACCTACACACTCAATCTTATGTTCTACCAACTAGTTATTTTAACCACATATTTATAACTCATGCCCTAGAGTAGAACTTTGATTCCATAGAAATCCTAAAATGTTAGAGGTTACCTCATTTGAGTTATATGGTTTGTATAAAACCACATCAATGGTACCAAAGATAATAAAATAATCACATACAAGGGGATATATAACCCAACCAACCATTTTTTTTACTTGTGTGTTGAGATAAATCATATCACACATAATTGTCTTTATAATCCATAAAGTTAAACATATTATGAATATTTTAGTGTTATTAGGTATCATAATATTTAATATTATCTTGTACTTGAGAATCCAAGGAAAGGTTGTGAAAAATGTAAATATGGTGATTTCACACCCTAAATATCTAGATTTATTTCAATATATGACACATACATCAATATAAAGAGCAAGTAATGCCACCACTAGAGATGCCTAAAGATAATTTAATTTTAAAAAAATGACAAGATAAGTACCCAAATCCTAAAAGATAAGCATTAATGATGAATGAATTAAACTAGTTAGTCCAATATATTAAAAATAAAAACGCTTTAGAGGGAGATGTTATGGTAGTGTATCTACAAATGTATGGTCAATGTATCCATATACTAATTAAAGATGACATGGTTAAAAAATTGACATATATTTTAAAGTTAGTAAGTACTCTACACAATGAATATATTTCTTATAATATTATAAACTATCAGAGTTGTTGCCATAATCTAGATAATGCGAATACAATGGAGACGTGATCACATGAGATGAATCTAGTGCACATCACATAGATGCTAAAGCAATTTGAAATTATACAAGAAGATAAATTGCACAAGACAAATAGGAGAAAACCCAATATCTGATTAACATGAGATGGCCAAAAATGAAGAATACATATAGGAGAGCACATAAGTAACTCCTCCACAAAAGGTGGTCAAAGCACCCCAAGAATAGACTGTAACTCCTCCATGAAAGGTGGTGACAAGGTGCTAAGAATAGAGAAGTAACTCCCATACCTAGAATAGCTAGTTAAAGGAGTTACTTATGACATTCTTATGACACCTATGACACATCTATGACACACATCTCCACATAAGCTAGCCTATCCCACTAATGTAGGAAAACTACAAGTATGCACAAATATATAATTTCCCTAATTAAATAATAGGGAAAAATAAAAACCTACACTAATACCCCCCCCCCCCCCCCAAGTGTAGATGAGGTGGGCAGTGTGGAAATATAAAATGGGTCTCAACAACTAGGCCTAATGAGGTACCCATGTACAAATGCAATCTCTCATAAGATAGAGAAAAGGAGAAAACTTGTAAGAAAAAACTCTTCCCCCCAAAAAAAAGAGATACATAAAAGAAATGAAGAGGCTAGAAGTCCCCCTAAAGATGATGATACTGTAGATGTAGACCACACCCCAAGAAGAGCTCGTAGATGAATGAACTTGGTCTTAGTGAAAGGTTTGGTGAAGATGTCTACAACCTACTCTAAAGACTGGCAAAATATCAAGTCAATGACCTGAATATGAATAAGCTCCCAAATGAAATGCATGTGAATCTCTATGTGCTTGGTATACTGGTGCTAAACTAGATTCCTACAAATCTAAATAGTACTCTAGTTGTCACAATAAATGATGGTGGGATGCTTGATAGGAATGCCAAACTCAGAAAGAATCCCCTGAAGCCAAATAGCCTTAGTAGTTGCATTAACAGCTCCCCTATACTCTACCTCTGTGGATAATATAACAATAGCATTCTTCTTCTTGTTAGACCAACTGATAAGACCAAAACCTAGAGAGAAAATATAACCAAAAGTGGACTTGCGAGTCTGTGAATCACCAGCCCAGTCTAAACCTATATATCCAATCAAGTCAACCTCTATGCCAAATTTGTAAAGAATCTCATATCTCTGTGAACCTTGTATGTAATGCAATATCCTCTTAGCTACTTTATAATTCAGCTCATGAGGTTCTTGCATAAATCTGGAGACAAGTCCCATTATATATGATATGTCAGGCCTAGTGTGAGTCAAGCAGATGAGACTACCAACAAGTTGTTGATATTGAGTGGCATCAACCAATGGTGAAGGACAGTCAGCCTTAAGCTTGACTCCTTATAGAAAGGGAGTTAGAGATGGCTTGAAATCAATGATGTGAAACCAAGCCAATAAGTCAAGAGCATACTTAGGCTATGCAAGAGAAATCCATGAATTCGACTGTGAGATCTCAATGCCAAGGAAGTAGTGCAACAAACCCAAGTCTGTCATGTCAAATCTATCCTGGAGAGATGACTTCACCACTATAATAGCCAATGAAGAACTGCCAGTGATCAAAAGGTCATCAACATAAAGAACTAGAATCAAGAGTGAGTCATCTTGGCATAAAAAGTAGACATTGGGGTTAGAATGGCACCTAGTGAAACCCATTATGAGAAGGAAGGAATCCATCTTGGCGTACCATGCTTGAGGGGCCTATTTGAGGCCATAGATAGATTTCCTAAGTTTGCATACTAAGGAATAATCTTGAACAAATATTGGTAGCTACTCCATGCAGATCTCCTCCTCAAGGTCTCTGTGAAGAAAGGCACTCTTCAAATCCATCTAGTGCACATCTCAACCATGTGTTGCGGCAATAGCCAAGGTGAGTCAGATAAAAGTCATATTTGAAATGGGTACAAAGGTCTCTGAGTAGATAATGCCTACCACTTGTGAGAAACCCTTGGCAACCAATCACACCTTATACTTATCAACTGAGCCATCTACTACAAACTTGGTCCAATATATCCATCTACATCAAACCATCTTTCTTCCCTTATGAAGTGAAGTCAAATCCCAAGTGTGATTTTTTATTAAGGAGGAATATTCTTTCTCCATAGCACTATCGCACTTAGGTACCCCCGATGCCTCTCAAAAAGTCTATGGATCCAAAACTAAAGTAAAGAAGGCATGTGGATCTCTCTAAAAATTCCCCTAGTACGTCTGTCATCTATGGGATCTCCTGCTCAAGTGCTAGCACTCTCAAGTGTCTGTCTAGCCCAAAGTGGCTCAAAAGTGGGCAAGTAAAGTGCTAACTCCTCATCCTTTGACTAACTAGAGGTGGATGACTCTGCATCACTATCCTCGCTATCTAAACCTGAAAAAGAAGAAGACGTCTCTAGATTAAGAACCTACTGTGGCTGATCTGAATCTGATGAGGAATCATCATGAAAAAGTAGATCTGATGAGGGAGAAGTTCCAAGTGTTGAGTCTTTAGGACTCTCCTAAAAGTGGGCACTTCTCTCAATGAACAACTCATGAGTGGTTGGATCTAGAAGGTGATACCCCTTAATACCATTTGGATATCCTACAAAGATGTAAGGCTTAAATTGACGTTCCATAGCTTTGTATTTCTTCTTCAGTATGCAGGCCATGGTTGGGGATCCAAAAACCCTAAGGTGTTCCACATCAAGTTTCCTTTTATGCCAAGCTTCAAAGGGTGTTATCCCTTTTAAAGCTTTATGAGGAACCTTATTTTGAATGTAGCAAGCACAATTGATGGCTTCAGCCCAGTACTGTGGTGCTAAGGATTTGGAGTGAATCATACAACTACCCATCTCTTTCAAGAACCTATTTTTGCATTTTGTAACCCCATTCTGTGAAGGACTGTAAGTGACTATGCACTCCAAATCAATCCCCTATGTGGTGTAAAACTACTCAAACCTGTTGCCAACATACTCCCCTCCATTATCAATTCAAATAACTTGATGGATTTCTCACTCTATTTCTCAACAAGAGCCTTGAAGTCTAGATAATTTTCAAACACTTCAAACTTTAGTTTGAGAAAATATATCCAAGTGTACCTAGAGAAATCATCAATGAAAGTGAGGATGTACTTGGCCCTTGTGAAAGATGGTTTGGGAAAGGGTCTCGATACATCACTATGGACTAACTCCAAAGGTTTTGAAGCCTTCCAAGCTTTGCCTTTGTCAAATTTTGCTTCAAGATGCTTCCCAAGGGAACACCCCTCACAAAGTCCTTTTGAGAATTAGACACGAGACAAGCCAATGACCATGTCATGTTTGCAAAGATGCTCAAGGTAGTGGTAGTTAAGGTTGCTAAACTGATCATGTCATAATTTGCTAACTCCATCTGAATGAGTTAGCAATGCTATTGGAGAAGAATCTAGTGCAAAATGTGAGAAGGTGTATAACCTTGCTTGGTGATCTGCCCTACCCATTGCCACTATAGTATCACTATGTAACTCCTTGATAGCCACTGAATCTGGTGAAAACTCAACTCTCATGCCATGACCAATGTGAGTGATTTGGTACACTGATAGTAGATTGGTTGAAAGAGAGGAAACACTTAGAACATTATTGAATGTTCCTCCTTCCATTTCAATTGATCCTCTCCCTGCAATAGAAATTGATGTGTCATCACCCAAACTAATTGAAGTCATGCTACAAGGCTCTAAAGATGAAAACTCAACTAGTGAAGAGCCCATGTGGTGAGAAGCACCCGAATCAATGACCCATGATGTTGTAGAAGCTATAGTTGCTATAAGAGCCTTGCCCTTTTCTTTCTCCTTACCCTTGCCTTTTGCCTTGGTAGAATCTTGGGTAGATGAATATTGCTTGATGGACTCAGGAACACCTATGTTGTGCTTCTCTAAAAGATAATTTAGGTGATCTATTTGCTTCTTCATGCATTTGTGTTCATCATGACCTATATTTTTACAATAGGTGCACTTAACCTTTTCCTTTTTAGGTTTAGCATTGGAGGAGGAAGACTTAGTTTTATTTTTGGTAGGATTGTTGTTTTTTTTCTTCTTCTCCTGGTCCTTGTTCTTTTTCTTCTTCTCCTTTGTTGAAGTTTTATCCTTACCATTTCCAACCATAAAAGCTTGGGGTTGAGTAGACTTCATTGTTCCCATTTGAATTATCTTATCTTGCTCCCTAGTCAAGTCGGCAATGAGTGAATCCAAAGAAGGCATTTTCCATGTAGTGGGAAGGGCACCTTTTGTGGCATGGAAAGTGGAGACAAAGACTAAATAACTTGGAACTAACTTTGAGGGAATAGAAAGGATGAGTTGGTCATCTTTATTCTCTATCCCACATTCTTTCAGTTGCAATCTAAGGGCCTAAAACTTAGTGAAGAAGTCTTATAGGGTGTCAAAGTTGCTAGGACTTAGACTTATGAGTTTGTTTTCGAGCTCATGACCTCTCATCTCATCAAGCTTTCCAAATAAGAGTTCTAAGGTGTCCCATATGTCTTTGGGAGTCTTGGTGGTTTCTAAATGGAAGAGAAGTTCCAAATACATAGATAAGATTAGTAATCCATAGGCTTCATCACTATGGTTGTACCACTTGACCTTTTTAGCATCAGTGTTGGGTTTTACTTTAGTACCCATGGTGATCCTATACAACCCTTTGCTTCTAAGAATGATTGACATTTTAACCTTCCATTCATGATAGTTGAAGGGTGTTAGGGGTTTAAATTGAAAATAATCTATTTTAAGCTAAATTTAGGTGAAGTTGTGTTGATTGCAAGTTGTGAATTTATGCAAGAAGGAGAATGAAAGCAAAGATTGCAAGTGTTGAAAAACAATCACACCCCCCCAGAATGTTGAGCCCCCCAAAATATGCAAGTGCATGCTCAAAAGATGTTGGGCTCAACTGAGAATGCATCTTAGAGCAATCAATGCAAGACTTTAAGCAAACAGGTTGTCAGACTTAGCCAAAAATGCGTCTTGGGAGACCCAAATTTTTGGCACTTTATAAACTAGTGTATTTTTAACAAATAACAAAACTACACTATGCATAATTGAATTAAAAACACTTTTACAAAAAATGGCACCCAAATCTGAGCTATCATTTGCAAGATATTAAAGATTTAATTTCTTGTAAACTAGTGTTTTTGCAAAAAAATGCACTAAAACATTTTAAAAATACCTGTTTTGAGAGAGAAAGTGGCCTTCCAACCACTCATTAGACTCGAAACAAAGTAAGAAATCTAAAGGAGGTCTTTATGAGGGGGAATCAGCCTCCTACCAACACGGGCCTCACCCTTCATCTTCGTAGATCGAAGATACAAGTTTTGAAAACCTTTAAACTAATTTTTTGTTAATGCTAATTTCCAATTTGACTTTAATTCAAAAAATCAAATGACTGATTTAAGATCAGAATAATTATCAAAAGCAGATTTACCAATTTAACAATGAGAGATGTTGGGCCCACCAAATGGGGCATTGGAAACCAAAAAAGGTCTGAAGGGCAGTAAGGTTGGCTTTGAGACCTCTGTTAAGGGTACCAAGCTGGAATCCACGTATGTCAAATCCATCAAGCAAGTGGGATAAAATATGTCTATCATCAAGGTGAGTCAACTGATCAATACCAATGTGGCAGTAGTGCCCACACCTTCCCCCTCCCAAACAAACATCACAGTGGTTCTGGTGAAAGCCTACTGCAAGATTAGATCCATCAAAGTCAACCTCAATAAAAGGGAACACACTGCTCAAATACTACAAGGAGAATTTTGGTGACACATTGGATTAGACCAGACAGTTTTTGGCCAAGCTAAAGCATCTAAGGCACAAAACTTTCAAGTTTCAGATGAGCAAAGATCTATCTTTTCCTATAGAATGACCAAAAAAAAGAATTTCATTGCCTTTGTTGAAGCCACAATAGATCTATACAAGATGTCTTGGAAAATTTTAACTCAGATATCGAAAGGGTAGATATGAACAAAAGTAATTTTTTTTAACAAGTTTTAGTATGGATTTGCATGAGTTTTCAAGAAACTCTACCAAAACTCTCAAATACAACGGAGTTAAAAAAAAACTACTAAGAAAGCAAAGTAAGAATTTTAGAACAAACTAATAGCATAACCAAACACATGATTACCGAGGTGGCTCTAATACCATATCAGACTTGTTTCCAGAATCCAGATAATGCGAATGCAATGGAGACATGATCACACGAGATGAAGCTAGTGCACATCACATAGATGCTAAAGAAATTTGAAATTATACAAGAAGATAAATTTCACAAGACAAATAGGAGAAAACCCAATATCTAATTAACATGAGATGGCCAAAAATGAAGAATGCATATAGGAGAGCAAGTAAATCCTCCACAAAAGGTGGTCAAATCACCCCAAGAATAGACTGTAACTCCTCCATGAAAGGTGGTGACAAGGTGCTAAGAATATAGAAGTAACTCCCATACCTGGAATAGCCAGTTAAAGGAGTTACTTATGACATTCTTATGACACCTATGACACATCTATGACACACATCTCCACATAAGCTAGCCTATCCCACTAATGTAGGAAAACTCCAAGTATGCACAAATATATAATTACCCTAATTAAATAATAGGAAAAAATAAAAACCTACACTAATATAAACATATTTCATAAATTGGATAAATATGCAAAATGGGGTAAACAATGAGCTAAAATAATAGTACGATATGTAAATAAAAAGAATGCATGGTATTTTGGACATAGAATTTACAATATACCAAATCCCAAACACTATTTTTTATTTTTAGAGCATGGTGAACTTTATTACAAGGTCAACATGGGAGGGCATTTAAATAAAAACCCTCAATTATTTTCTTGTTGTGTAAGGTCTCACACACTATGGCTGAGTGGAACCCATATGGAGACTCAAGGATGTGGAGATCAAAGTGCTTATTGTGAGTCTACATTGAGATTTTGAGGTCATAGATATGAAAACTAATGAAAAACACAAACCTATGTTAATAAAGAGAAAATGGTCTTGTGATGGTCAAATGAATATTGATATAATAAAAACCAATTAGAATAACTTTTAAAAAATTAAAGTCATTATCATACCACTAAACAAGGTTGAAAATAAGCCTTATATCATTCTAAAATAACCTTCATCACCTTGTGCATATAAATGAGATAAGTGTCATAAGTTTTGTTCAAAATCAAAGACCTCCGCCCTCCAAATCATAGAATTTTATTATGTTGCATAACAAACATAGTAATTCCTTTAGTTGTAGAAAACAAAGTATTCTTGTTATTGACATGTCTAGATAATGAATGCATTTTCAAATTTTCACATAGAATAATTCAAGTATCCATTAATTTGATATATGACTAGGTTGGAATTTTATATCTTTTATTATATAACTCCTATAGATATGGATTAAATTGGGCTCACAAATGAAGGTAATTATATGTGGTAAGTTGCATGTTCCTTAAGTGATGAATTAGATACACACATGCTAAATTGGACATGTGGGGGCCATGATGTAACACCCATGAGAATGGTCCACATAAATGAAGTTGCATCAGTATTTATCATCTAGGTTTTTAGCTCAATTTATTGTGAGAATGGAAAAATGTTATGCCTTAAAAGGTGTTGTTTTGACTAGGTGGGTAGTTCATAAATCTAATCAACTAAACTAGAAAGATCCATTTAAATTTATGCAAGATCAATTTTAGGTGGCACCTATGATTTTAGATAAGTCTCCATTTTTACAAGATGGATAATGTACTATAATGTATATTAAATAATCTATAGATATTTGCTCATCATAACAACTAGAACCAAGATATTGGATGCACATCTTCAAGTCTACATTTATTTTGTTATCAAGAGCTTAATATATGCATCATGAGTGTAGATGTGAAATAAAAAACTATCCACATGTTTAAAAAGACTTAATATAGATGTTTATAATTGAATATAAAAATCTAATGGTGTCTAAGGCTTTATCATGGGTGAGTGGAAGACACTCCTAGTGTATAAAGGAAAGCATTGGAGGACAAATAAGGTATATGAATGTACATCATAAAAAACTAACTATTGGGATAAGGAAGAAATATTTTAATTTATATTAAAATATTATAGCATAATTTTAAACAATGTAGAAAAATTAGACTTTAATGATAGGGAAGAAGACTTAGACCTCAAAGGATTCTTTGAGCCACAAAAGGATATAGAGAATCTTAAAGTAAATATCATAGATAAAATAGATTAAATACAATTGTGAAACATTAATATTCAGGGGGATGAATGGGAAATGAATATAAGATACTTCACTTTGGAGGAGCCAAGTAAAATTTATCAAGATTAAATGAAGAAGAAAATAGGAAACATTGGTAGAGATTTGGTACCAAAAATTGTGACTATTGGAGAAAACTATAATCAATAATATGTTTCAATGGGAGTACAATTACTGTGAGATTATGAAGATGTATTTACCACTACATTATTATAAATCAAATGTATACTTTTCATTAGTGGAAATTAATATCGAACTTAAGGAATGAGCAAGGTCCATTTAAAATCACATATATATTAAACCCATATATGAAAATGAAATTCAAAATGGAAATATAAGCAATGTAAGATGCTTAAATAATATACTTGGTTGAGAAAATATATTGGTTCTATTTGATGGTGGTGAAACTAAAGAAAATGGTGTAAATCTCAGTGTGGTGATTATAGTTCCCTAAATAATGCATGTGTAAATGATCCATTCCCAATCCCATTTGTTGATGAATTAATAGAATATATCATAGGTCATGAAGTGTATTATTTCATAGATAGGTTTATTGAGTACCTCTAAGTGCCTATTGCATTTGGTAACTAGACCAAGCCTATCTTCATAATATTATGGGGATGATTTACATACAAGATAATTCTTTTTTGTCTAAAAAATGCTCCAAAAGTATTATCTAGAGTAATTGTCACTACTTTTAAGGATTTCATTCATGAATTACTGAAATCTATCTAGATGATTATATTGTATTCTCTTTCTTCAAAGATCACATTTTAAAGTTGTAACTCATGTTATAAAGGTGTAGGGATCTGAAAATAAGATTTAATTTGAATAAATTATTGTTGTTCACACATTATAGAATCCTCTTAGGACATGATTGTATTATTGGGATCCCCATAGACCAATAAAATGTCACAATAATTATGGGATTGAAACCTCCTATGAACTAATCTAAAGTCTGATCATTCCTAGGTCATACATGGTGTTATCATAATTTTTTATAGGATATACTACCATATCAAAATTTTTCAAAAATTATTTGTGAAAGGATATTAGTTTTGAATGGACTCTCAAATGTTAGATGACATATATTGACATGAAATAGAGATTATCATACCTCTGATCATGGTATTTTCATATTGGAATAAACCTTTTTATGTCAATGTGGATACTTTTAAAAAATAGTGGGATCAGTGTTGGGTCACCAAGGGATGGAGACATGGATCACCCCATCCATTTTGGAATTTGAAAGCTCTCACATGTACAAAAAAATTATGCCACCACTAAGCAAGTATCCTTAGCTATTGTTTCCTCATAATATAAATTCATACAATATATATTAGATAATTAATTTAAATTATGCATACAAAACCAAACATTGAGATACTTGGTGAATGATTCAATGTTAGGATG
>JARHVA010005093.1:212500-242500 GCA_037957365.1 Torreya grandis
AATTTTTAAAGTAACAAAAACATATAATGGGATCCAAGTCCATATTCACAAATCAGACAAAATTCCAATTATGCCTTTCATTATATTCATTGACATCATTGATTAAAAAGTGGAAGTGTAAAATCAAAAGGATTTCATTATAAATTCAATGTAAGCACTTAAATGCAGGCATCCACTACCATAGGAACCCCTACAAGTAATACAGGTAGAAGACAAAGATCATGCACAACCTTATGAGAGTGCACATACATAGTAGGATTTTTAGGCACAATTATTGATATCCATTTCAAAAATAAATCCCAACAAAGCACAAATCACTAGATCCCCCACCCTTACTACCTACAAAGAGAACTATAATCAAAACTTTGTGGCTTAGTGATAAGTGGATGTCAATTATCATAATTGAATGAGACCTACAACCATTGGGGGTCACATTTTAATAGGTTTATGATTAAATGATGGAGGATATAAAAAATGATACCTATGGTGAAGAGATGAGAAATAATTTTTCTTTTAGAAGGTAATTCACACATGTCAATTGTTAAATAATTTTTCATCTATCATTTTGGTGTAGATACACACACCTCCAAATTCCATCATTATAAATATAATGATGAAGAAGCAAAGGAAAAACATAAATCATTAGTTATTTTCTAATAGGAAATGTTAATTTTCACTACAATAGTGTAAGGATCGATTATAAAAGAGAAAGGTGTTAGAAATATTTTACTAATGTAACAGGTCATGCAATAATCCTTGTTTTAAGGACCTAACATAGAGTAAGAATTTACTTTGATGTCATTAACACACAAATCTCTCAAACTATGCACCATGAATATATCTCTAACTATTATTGAATGAATTTAAAGATTCATTTAAACAAAAGAATAAAAAATGTATCTAAAGAAGAAGCAAAAAAATTAGACACAAGTTGAGATGTTTGTATCCAAGTGTTAGAAGAAAATGTTGATCCTTCCATCAGCATGCCAAAAATCACTAGTATAAAAACAAGTCACATCATATTTTATTTGCTTCTCCAATACCTTCACCCTACTTTCAAACACATGTTGAATCATTAGCAATGGGTGAAAACATCAATAAGCCCTGTTAGAATAACCTCTAATAGAAGATCACCAATAACAACCCAAGCCATAAGATTATATTGAAGAAAAACAACCATATAAAACATGAAGGCCAAAATTGAAAAGGATAAGGATAAGGAACAACATGCTAAAAATGAAAGGATGTGAACAATCAAAGAGATCAAAAAGAACAAAATGTACATAAGGAGTAGAAAAAGAAAGTAGAGGTTTAACGGGTAGCTAAGGAAGTTATCTAAAAGTGAAAATAATACCTACAAAAGTAAGAATAGGTATAATGGACTGTTTTCAAGGAGTATGTAGCCAAGGAGGGATAAAAAATGAATACGAAGGAATGGGATAAGAAAGTTATGGAGGATTGGGATGATCCATAAACTAAACCAATTGCTCTGTTTTTATGGATGCTTTATAAATTCTCAGTTTCTTGTTAATTAAATTAAAATTGGAATAATAACTAAAATCATCACTAAAAACTGATAATAAGAAACAAACATGAGTCATAGAGACAATATGCAAACCATAATTGGTAATAGATTTCACCCAATTTAGGCTACATCTATAGGTCTTGCTTAACGGTAGAACTGATTAATTATTGATGTGAAAAATAGTTTTTACATCTATTATCCCTAGTAGGGATTATTGATCTATAAATGATTTTTTTGATTTCCTCTAGCTTTATTTATGGCTACTAGCTCTGGCTATGGCTCTAGGCTTTGGCTCTCTACTTTGTCTCTTGGCTCTGGTTCTCTGCTCTCAACTTTAGCTCTCAGTTTTGGCTCTCAGCTCTAGCTCTCAAATCTATATCTTGGATCTCATCTCTACTTGATTATTTTCAAGTCTCGAGTGTTTTTATTTACACTCTATTATTTTTCACACTTTGATTGTGATTTCAAATGACCCCTCCAAACCCTTTATATAGGTTTATGGGTCCACAAAAGGTAGGCTTGGATGATTATCCTTTCCCAATTTTAAATAATATTCATAATTATCTCAAGACCTATTCTAATGGGATTAAAAATTATCTCATTCTATTGTGGGATTACAATATAAGGCTTTATTTACCCCATACATGAATTATATGGCCTTTACATGTTTTAATTAAAACATTACATTAAAAATGCCATAATAATATCCCACATTTATGGGAATAAAGATTAGCATATCCCCATGCCTTATTAAAAGGATATATTTTATTTATATCCACATATGTCTGTAAAATATACTTTTTTAATATTCGGTCAAAAGCCCTTTTTATCCCACATTTTTTGGATGTGAGATATATATATATATATATATATATATATATATATATATATATATATATATATATATATATATATATATATATATATATATATTTAAATAATAAAAATTATCCCATGTAAAGTGGTCTCACCTTGTCACGCAGATGTGCCATGTGAATGATTTTAGTTATACCATGTGTCCATACTACATTGGTCCACCTTAATTCATGTTGACTAGGTTTGACCAGCATTGACCCATCATGTTGAATTTTGACCGACCATAACTTTCGCATACAAACTAAGAATTGGTTTGTTCAAAATGCATCAAAAAAATTGCGATGAGTTCTACATCATGGAACTAGTTTAGAAACATTCCATGACCATTAATTTTTCTAGTTTTACTAGCTTTGACCACCTATTGACCAAACTTTGACCAATGATAAATAGAGCATATGATGTCCATTTTTTTCATTCCAAGAGTTATTGGAAAGATCTTGATGATCTCTACACAATGGAACATTTGTAAGTAGAACATTTATCATGGATCATGCATCCCTTTTGAAAAGGCTTTTATTCCACCAAAGCTAAAACATTTATTTTCTTGATACTAGATTTGGTTCTTTGTAATGCTTCATGGAGATCTTTGTAGTGGCCTATGTGGTCTTTAACAATGATATTATGATATGGGAAAGCTATTCCATTCCTTTCCTATGTAAAATAATCAATTCACTACAAGCACAACATCACACAAAATGATCAGTTTGAAAAAGATATCTAAATTGTCTGATTGATTCGATGATCTACCAGTGAATAAGTTATCCTATATAGAATGGGGATAGTAGAATTTTTTTTAATCACTGGTTGCATTCCCAAAATGATGAATTTCCTATAACTATAAAATATCACCTAGTACAACTATAGATAAATTTTTTCCCATGTATGGGTCTTGAACTACATCTTACACATTCTATCATCACATGTAATTTCATAACAACTACTTTAATTGTAATTATCAATTAAGTACACTGAACATGTCTCGAAAAACCTATGTATAATGATGTCAACTTCATAATGGAGTTAGATAAAATGTGATAAAAACCAAGCATGATAAACCTATCAGAATATTCTCCTCATCTGGTTACTCCAAAAATATTCAAAGCTGAAACATTGGCTAATTTTTCTTTCATCAATAATTGGAAATCCCAAATATGCTTTGAAATTTTTTCATGCTAATCTAAAATTCCAACTATGCAAACATAAAACTAAGGAACTTTTTACCAACCCATTTTATCAGATTATCCCATCTAGGTGGTTTTATTTCTTTAATAAATACCTAGGTTGAGTCATCAACTGGTAGTGGATTAAGAACTTAATTTACCTTTGTAATAAATCTATATTCCATATTCACCTTATTATTTTTAGATGGATGAATTATCCAACACTGCTCAACCCGATGCCCATTCACATGATAATGAGAACAAAAATTCCTCTTCCTAAGCAAGGAAACATGTTTGCCATTTACTACCTTTGAATGATGAGATTGGTCTTAAGCACTAAGCTTATTAGGAAACTAGTTCTATAAAAATGACTTTATCTTACAGCAATAGGCAATAAAATGATTACTTAACCCACAAAAATTACATGGAAAAACATACATCATTTTCTGTATATTAAAACCATATTGTTTATATTGAAAGAGTGCATCATCAAATTTTTTACAATTTCCTTTATGTTTATGATTATAATTTGTGTAAGAATGAGGAGGTGGAATATAATTAAATATTCTCTAAAATTTCTTACATCTTTCATCTTGTGATGATGAATCAACAATTTCCTATAAAGAATATTCCTATAGGACTAGTGGGGTAATCACTTAGCTATCGAAAGCTTGTCTTCCTTTGGCATTCTTGGAGCACTCTCTAATTTCCATTCCTACACTAGAATAACCCAAAACCAAAAAATGAGGAGGATCCTCTACCTGTATTAGGTTATAAATACCTTGGCCATTTTTACCAAGGCCTCTTCAATCAAATCCCATTTTAATTAATAATTTAGATCCATTACCTTTAGTATGTTTTTTCAAAATCACCAAAAGCATTCCCTGAATTTGGATGGGAGGAAGAAAAACATGGTGATGAACTTAAAATGTATTTTTATCTCATGGATTCTACATATAACATGGAAGGCATATCCTTCTTTTATTCACCACATTAAAATCTCATAAAGAGCTCATCCTTAGCTTCTAGCTCTAATTTCAAGCATGTAATTTGTTCTTCAAGGGAGTAGAGTTTGGATCTCAAGAAAGCATTCCCATCTTGAATTTTCTTGTTGATGGTTTGAAGCTCTTCCAACCTCTCTATTTTAAAGGCTTTACCGATAGCTATCTAAAAAAACCCTATACTTCCAAAATAATGCACATTACAAATGGAAGATTAACAAGAATAAATGTCTATAAATACTAAATCAAAACCAAACTCATATCAAATGCAAACTAAAAGCAAGCCACTAAATTGAACTACTTTGATACCAAAATTGATCTGTAAATAGGCAGTGTCCAAAAATACACCAATTAATCTATTTTTATAGATGATTTATAAATTATCAATTTCATGTTAATTAACTTGAAATTGGCATAATGATAAAAATCAACATTAAAACCTAATAATAAGAAATAATCATGATTCACATAGATAATATATAAACAAGAATTGATAATGGATTTCACCTGATCTAGGATATGTCTCTAGGTCCTACTCAAAAGTGGAACTAATCAATTATTGATTAAAAAATCACTTTGTACATTAGTTATCCCTAGTAAGGGTTCTCGATCTATAAGTGAATGTTTTGATGTCCTCTGGCTCTAGCTCTGATAATTGGCTTTGGCTATCGATTGTAGCTCTTAGCTATAGATCTTGACTCTTGGATCTTCTTGATTATTCTCAAGTTTTGAGTGTTATTCTTCACACTTTGATTGTGATTTCAAATGACCCCTCCAGACCCTTTATATAGGTTTATGGATCTACAAAAGGTGGGCTTGGATGATTATCCTTTCCTAATTTTAAATAATATTCACAATTATCCTAAGACCTATTTTAATGGGACTAAAAATTATCCCATTATATCATGGTATTAAAATATGAGGCTTTACTTATCCCCCACATGAATTTTATGGCATTTACATGTTTTAATTAAAACATTACATTAAAAATGCCATAATAATATCCCACATTTGTGGGAATAAAGATTATCATATCCTCATGCCTTAATAAAAGGCTATCTTTTATTTATATCCACATATGTGTGGAAAATATAATTTTTAAATATTTGGTCAAAAGTTCTTTTTTTCCCACATTATTGGGATGTGAGATAAATATATGTTGTTTTAAATAATAAACTTTATCCCATGTAAAGTGGTCTCACCTTACCACATAGATGTGCCATGTGGAGGCTTGTAGTTGTGCGACATGTCCATACCAATGTGTTGCAAGTGTCTATATTGTATTGGTCCACCTTTAATGGTTGTTGACTAGGTTTGACCAATGTTGACTGATGCTGACTCATCTTATTGACTTTTGACCAACTTTGACCAGCCATAACTTTCATATATAGACTCAAAATTGGTCTGTTCAAAATGTGTTAGAAAGCTTGTGATGAGTTATACAACATGGAAATGATTCAGAAACATTCCATGAGCATCAATTTTTCTAGTTTGACCATCTTTGAATACCTTTTGACCAAAATTTGACCAATGATAAGTGGAGCATATGATGTCCATTTTTTGCATTCTAAAAGTGTCTAGAAAGATTTTGATGAGATATACATAATGGAACATGTTTAAATAAAAACAAGGAGATTATAAAAATATCCTCTAGATCATGGGAAGAGAAAGATGTAAGGGAACAAGTGAAGTAGGCTACCAAAAAAAAGAATTACTAGTAGAAGAAGTAGAAGGAAGAGAACAAGAAAATTGTCAATTAACTTATGTCTTAGATAAAACAACACAATAGATACCTAAGAAAATAAAATAACCAATTGAGTCAACCAAGGGCACAACTATTAAAGTCTAACCATAACATTTAGGTACATCAACAAGATCAGGGTCAATGTAGGGATTATTACAAGAAGATTAATCATAGTATAATGTGTCGAATAACACACATTAGATGTTGAATGTCCAAAAACCACTTCTACAATGAACAAAATTCAACCTTATTGTAATAGGAGGCCTACCCATCACCAACTATCATGACCCCTTAAGCCTTATCAATGCTAAGACAAGTGGGTACCCTGGATAGTCTAAAATTAACATTTTCCAAGAATATTTAAGTAGATAATTATTAATAATATCTAATTTCAAATAATTAATATGTATCAAAAAAACACCCAACTACATTAGGAGAACACTACACTACATGAAATAGTACCTAAGGCACACAAGTTGATTGATTACATGTGCTTAGTTTTGGTTCTTTAGGTTTTTTGTAATCATGTGATGTCTAAGGAGAAAACATTCATGTAATTATTAACTTAAATTACCTAGGATTGGGTTTCATCATAAAGGTTTCAACAAATTCCATGTCAGGGTTAATAGTTATAAGTTGAAACTAAAATTACCTTCGAGTTGATTGAAGAATACAAATAATTTTTTGATGTTGATATAAACCAAGTGATATAAAATTTATGTAGCATGCTTGAATAAAATAATTAGTTTGAAAAAACATGAAATTAAATAAATCTATACCTATCCAAAGTTAACAAATCCAAAACAATCATAGAGAGTCAAACCTCCAAACTAGCTACCAGATATGATGAATTAAAAGAATCTATGACAATAAGAGATAATGTAATGGAAATGATGTGAATTATGGATATAAATATTATGTGTGTTATGTTCACATGTGATAAAAAATAGAGGCATGTGGAACATATATAATTATTAAGACACCGATTTAAATAAAAAGTGGCTGAGCACAAACTATTCATCATAACTACAAATGGAGTAGACATCCTAAAGATCATACAAAGTCAAACTTATTTTCAAAAATTTATTTTCTTGGTATGTAATGTTTTGGTGGATTGAAAATAGTTCAAATAGGATTTTAAAAATATTTAAAAATTGATCCAAGTGATCATTCATAAACCCTAGTGCATTCTTCCTACTCAAATGCCACAAGCATTAAGAGAAAATTAAACAATTCAAATAATTCAATGAGAAATTTTGACACAAATACCTATAGAATTATATTATACATAATCATCATCATCAAAAACTACCACATTATATAAAAAATCATTAAACATTGATATGTCCCCTTACTCATATTCCATCACTCCACCATCATAGTAAGGTCCTATGAAATTAATTTTTTGTGAATTTTCTAAGATAGATGATTTTGGGTAGGTAATAATATTTGTGAGTAGGATATATAAGGTTAAAATATTAAAATTTAAACCTCTTTTTTCTTATAATCTATTAAAAACCTAAAAGTGGAAATATATTCTTACTCTAGTTAGTATAAAACCAAAAGGGTATATAAGTAGTGAACAATATGTGAAATATTGGTAAACTACAATTCAAGTGATAATCAAGAGCATCACATCTTGAAAAACCCCATAGCTTAGTGCATAAAATTCCATCAATTATAGTCTTCCATATCCTAATTAAAATTTTAGATTCAGATGCGACAAGTATTTAAGTCTAAGAAAGTGTTGGTAGAAAAATAAGAAGCCTTTAAATCATATAAATATTGTATAAGTGATAATTGTGAAATAGAATCTATATTTTATAAAATATGGGTTCTTATTGAATATAATAATTAAGTAGAAGATGACAAGTCTCCTATGATTATAGAAATGAATAGTCATGAAGATTAATCAATAGAGCCTCATTGAAGCTCTATAAATATTTTGTATTTAAAGTAAATGACTGATTTATATTTTTATAAATATAATTATATAGAGATCATGGCTACCTTGAAAGTTTGTGTTAATAGTAATTTGTGGGAATTTTTTACATTAATTTTTTATTTTAATTGTATGTGAGTCCACATATTTTATATATGAAATATATCTTAGACGTTTATATGAAATTATTCTAATATGAGTTAACAAAAGTAATAAATGAGTTTACAATGGTATAAATCCATAATATTTGAGACATAACTTCCTATATCCAAAAACATGTAGTAATATTTATAGACCATAAAAAATTAGCATGTTTTGATGAGTCATTCCAATAACCTATGATAACATTGTAAATCTTTAAAATTATAGTATATATCTAGTTTTACATCTATTTGTTACAACACATTTATTATTTTATAAAATATATAGTAAAACATATTATTTTGTCACCACTTCCTTTGATTACTACATAATTTACACTACAAACCTCACCTAATTCACACTCTATTAATAAAACTATTAAAGACTTAAATGATAAAGTGTTACAATTAAAACAAGGTGTATTTGGCACTAGTCAATCAATGGATTCTCATATTATTCTTTAGAATTACTTGGCACCTAATATAAAATCTTACCCATTACCAATAGGTGTTGCATCCTAAAATTTACCATTTTATGAAGGTAATGGTGATCTTAAGAAACATCTTTGATCATTTCATATAGTATTTTTGAAATATGATTACAATGAAAAATTAATAGCTGAGTTATTTCTAAGAAGCCTTAAATGATATGCTTTACAATGGCTCTACGATCATCAACTTCAATCAGTTATTGGATTCAACCCTTTAGAAAAAATATTTATATCACACTTTTCTATCAACATCAATGAAGTATGTAGACCTCAACTGCAAGGAGGTCTATTACCTAAACTATAAGTACGTCTTGGGATTAGAAAAATTTACCTGATCAACAAAGGCCTCTTGGATAAGATTGGGTGTAATTTATTGAGTAGAAATAAGCGATAGGGTAACATTATGAGGGTTAAGTACCTCTATAATAATAACCCTAATGATTTATTTCACACCATTGGTATCCCTAGAGGTTTGGTGATTTGGAATAATGTGTTAAAAAGTAGAACCTTACTATTGCAAGGTATTAAGTGGAAGCCAGGGGATGGTATATCCTTAAATTTTGGGAAGATATTTGGCTAAACAGAAACCCTCTCTATAATACCCAAAAACATAAAAGACTTGCTGACAAGGCCATTGCTTACTTTGGGAGGTTGGCTGCTAATTATCTTCTTCCTAGAAATTATAGTTGGAAATAGCTGTCAAACTATTGTTAGGACTAAAATGACTTTCTTATAATTGATGATGAATTTTATCTCTCTCTCTAAGGATGCAAGATTCCTATATTTCCCTCTAAGGACAAATTATTATGGGTAAAGGATAAATGGGAGTTTTTATAGTCAGGCCTACTTACAATCTTATTTTAGAGTCTAATGAGAACTCTAACTTTTAGATAAGGGTTTATAAACACAACCTTAATCCCAAGATATATCATTTATGGTGGCTTACCATACATAATAAGATCCTTATTATGGATAATATTTAAATCAGAGACTTGCAAATCCCTAATTATTATGATCTCTGCATGAAGGAGGAAGAATCAGTCTCCCACCTTTTGCTACATTGTGAGTTCTCCTAGGAAGTTTGGAATTTTTCTATGAAGAATATTTGAGTCTCTTGGAGCATGAATCTTGATCTCTCTACTGGTATGAGGTGTTGGTTTCTCACTCTGTTCATCCTATATGCAAATAGATATGGGCTCAAATCCCCCCAATCCTGGCATGCAGACTTTGGAAGGAATGAAACAATAGGATATTTAGAGATAAAATATAATCTTCTAAGGAGGTCTTCTATATGTTTACTAAACTATTGTAGGAAAATATCTCTAAAAACACTTTGAAAGTTGCTAAATTTCCTCCTAATAAGATTGAATCTAGTATTATCAATCGATGGAGTGTCTTGTCTCACATTTATAAAATTGATAACTTTAAGAGGATTTCTCACACTACTACCAAGTGGGCTCCCCTTACTAATGGTTAGACAAAGCTCAATTTTTATGGGGATACCAAAGGTAACCCAAGTCAAGCTAGTGGGGGTGAAGTCATGAGATTTGATAAGGGGGAGCTTATAGCTGCCTATGCTAGAGGGATGGGGGATAATTCCAATAACATTATTGAGGATATGGAATTCCTTTAGGGTCTTAATGTGCCTCTTACTATTGGCATTAAAAACCTCCTAATTAAAGGTGATTATAAGATTATCATTATGATATTAAGGAGCAGAAAGCTAGGGTGGGCTAGTAGATTTCTGACATCATATATGATATAAAGAACCTCTTTTTTAGCTTCGATGGATTTGAGGTTAAGCATATATACAGAGAGGGAAACCAAGTGGCAGATGCTATGGCCAATATGGAAATCAACCTCTTCCATATAAGGTGCTAGATAAATCTTAATAATTTACTTATAAATGTTAGAGAATGCTTTCAAATGGAGGCCCAAACTTATTTGGCCTAATTATCATTTTAAAGCTATATTATTTAGAATATATTTGCATATCTATTCTAATTAGTGGATCTATGATCAACATTTACCATCATAATGGGAGAAAAGAGGTTTTCATCATTACGGCTAAAATGACATATGATTATCCAAATTGCCACATCAACAAAAGCTGGCTCATGAGGTTGTTTCAAATCTCAGTGGTGTGTTTCACTAAATTTTGTCCATTTTAAGTCTAAAGGAAAACAAAAAGAATGATGGGGATAAGTGATTAGAATAAACCCAGATTTGGTTTTTACACTGTATCTAGACATTGTGAAAACTCCTCTTTGGTTGGGGAGGACTACCTACATAAGAAAGCACCACCACAAGATATTTGTTAGTAGTTAAATGAGTGGGCTGCCAGGCTACATGTTTGTTATAAGAAGTGTGCAACTTCTTTAGAGATGACAATTTACTTTTAAGAGATAAAAGAGTAATAAATAACTGAAAGAGAGATAAAAATAGAGTGAAAGAGAGATAATATTACTATTATTAACAACTTATATGCAGTAGAGAGTGACAAGGTACATGTGAGGTACTCTATTTGTATTTTAGAAGTTGTCTAGGTAAGTCTTGAAGAGGATAAGGAATCCACAGTCATTGACATTAGTACGGGAGTGATTTATATCTATTATATTGTTGAGGTCGGTAGTGAGGTGATTGATGTTGATTGAGCTTCTAAGTTTGATAGGGGTAATAATTGTTTGGGAGCTTATAAAAGGCTTTTCCAAGTCTAGGAAATGGTTTGGATTAGGTCAGGGAGGTTAGGAGAGTTATGAAAGAGATATTATGGCTTGGGTAAGTCTGGTTAGAGGTTTGGTATGTCAGGTTAAGAGGAAAAAAGTAAGGAAGATTTGTAACTCCCTCACAGGGGTACAGTTAGAAGTACATAAAGCAATGTAGAGTAGATATAAATAAATAATATAATAAATATTTAAATGACCTATAGTATAAGTGATGTACTTAGCTATGATATTAATTAAATGATTAGTGTTAGGTTGATGGTCCCTATCAGGGAGTCTAAACTTAAATACCTAAATAGAGAGAATAAGTGGGTGATGTTGGTCTTTAAGAGCTTAGTTGCTGATTATGATTGACTTACGTAAGATGATTGTAAGATAGGATGTCAAAAATAGAATGATGAGAACTTGAGTGATAGTAAGAATCAATTTTCTTAATTTTTGTTGACCTAAACTTTAGGTTGGAGCTTGGCTTATATTGCTAATGTTAGTGATCCCACCAACATCGACCATGGGTTGACCGATGTTGACAACCTTAAAATAGGTAAACCTTACTATTTTTGGCCTATTTTTTATTTTCTTCCATGCCAAGTGTGACACCTATTATAAAATGGTAAAAATAAGAGGTTATGAAGGAATTAGTTGACTGGGAATTTAGCTTAGAAGTGGGAATAACTCTTGGGTAGTTAGGATGAGGGGACCAGGTCTTGAGGTGACTCATCAGGTGAGAAATAGTCATAGGGTGAGGTGGCCAGGTAATGTGGAAATAAGAGTTTTTAATTAACTTAATTAATTATTTTAAATTAATTAAATGTGTGAGGGGTAATAGTATGGGTTATGGAGATTAATTATTATTGTTGAAATGGGCTTAAGGGGGGTTTCAACATAAGGAGTTATGCACATGTGTGTGACATAATTTTGGTGTCTATATTTTACCATTTTTTCTTGTAATTTTTACTGACATGTTACAAGATAAAAATAGGAGTTAGGTACTTCAAGTATTGGATGAGGTATACCCCATAAAAATGGGAATCAATGGAGGAGAAACTAGAATCAGGTACTAGTTTGATAAAAAAAATTAATTAGGTGAATGTTGGAGAATTGAGTATCACTTCATATGCATATACCAAAATGATCTATGGTCATCAAAGTCAACAATAGACAAGGTGAAGGAGGACTCAGATAGAAGTAACCAAAGCACCACTTATAACTGATAGCTAATAGGTCAAAATAATCAAAGTTATAGCTTCAATGTTCAATGTGTCCTAGGTATCCAAGGTAGGAAGTGCCCCTAGGAAACATAAAAGGGTTAAAGGTGATAGAATGGGAAGGGCTTCCATCCAAAACATGTAATATATATATATGTGTGCACAATAGCCAACTATATCAGAATAACATAAGTGGTCAAGACAAGTAATGCAAGGTTGGTGTAAAAGGGTCAATGAGAGAGGAAATATTCATGATGTACAAGTAAAGTCATCATGGGTGAAGATTTAAGTGATCTTTAATGTCTTTTTATCATGGTTGGGGGAGATATATGTGATCTTCAGTTACCCCAATGTATGGGTAAAGTTTGAAAAGCTGGGGGTGCTTGGTTGGTAAAAACATTATAGGAATGGTACCGATATCAGTTACATTTACCACTATTAGTAATAAAATGTACCAACATTGGTAAAATTAGGGAAACAATGTTGATCTCGATAAGGCATAAGCACTGACATTGGTAGGTTAGGTCAAGAATACCAACGTTGATGTTCGACCAAACCTAACAAAAGGGGGTTTGGTAGCTGACCAAACTCATTTATAACTTTTGTGATTGGAGAGAAGAAATAGAGCTTAAGAGCAATTTGAGATGGCAACTTAAAGAGGGGACCCAATGGGAGGTTCATAACCATATGAGCCAGTGGTACAAGCTAAGAGAAGATGAAGAGATGAGGTAAGAACCTACACTAGTTTAATTTTGGTACTTGTAATTTTTAGGTTAAGTGAGAGGTAGGGGTGTGGAAAATGTTATTGGAGGGGTAGAAAATAGGGTAGGGTAGCTATAAGATAAGTTAGGGGGATTTTTGGGTAGGTTTTTAGGTGAAATGGTTAGGTTTGGGTTTAGGTGTTTAACCTTGGGGCCAAACCAATCATCAACGTCAGTGAGGTTCATTGACATTGGCTGATAGGGCACCAAAGCTGGTAGTTACCTATTGACATCAACTGATACATAGGCCAATAAAGTGTTGATGTTAGTCATTAATGTTGACATCAATTACTATGTAAAAGTAGTAAAAAGGAGAAAGAGTGAGTTTTGAATCTCCAGTGGAAGTTGTCAACTAGCCTAACGGTTGAGCTAGCCTTAGAAGACCCCATGTCGATTGAGTGTTGCCTACATAGCCAATTTTAGGGCTTCAAGCCAATGTAATTCTCCCAAAACCTAGGAAAAAGATTGAGAAATGTGTGTTTAGGGAAGAAGGTAAGTTGAGATAGGTCAAGAGGTCTAGGGCTTAAAATATAGGTCATAGTGTTAAGAGTCAAGAATATAGGTTGTGAGACCTAGAGTTATAATAGGTAGGTAGGCCTAGGGTGGAGAGAGAGGTAGGGAAGCTTAGGGTAGAGAGAGGGAGAGGAAATGAAGCCTAGGGTAGAGAGAGAGAGAGAGGAAATGAAGCTTAGGGTAGAGAGAGAGGTAGTGAATCCTAGGGTAGAGAGAGAGGCAGTGAAGCCTAGGGTAGTTAGTGAGGTGGGTATATAGTTGATCTAACCTTGGAAGACCCTATGATGACTGAGTGCTACCTACTAGCTTGTTTTAGGGCCTCAAACCAATGTATTTATCCTAATGAGAATGGAAAAAAGAAATGATAGAGTATATTAAAAGGTATGTGACTTGAGTTATTTGTGTGTATGGATGTAGGTGAGGATGGAATTGAGAATATAAGATCATCTATCGAGGTTATTAACATGAATGAGGAGTGATGTCACTCCAGATAATTGGGATCATATGGTGTTCTAAGGTTAGGAGGAGTGTGATGGTACTATCGAGTCATATAGGATGTGTCTCTGATGATAGCATTAAGCGAGAGGTGAGATCACATCACTGACACCTTCCATCTATTGAATGGAGAGTTGATAGTGACATAGGAGGGTGTGTATAAGATTTATAACTACCACTCTAGGGTGAGGAGATTTTTGCATGCTCAAGAGAGGAGCATAATATACACATGGTTACTTTGTATGCAGATCATGTCAATGAGGTGATCTACCACTCTATGAGTTTTGTATATGAGCCACTTTATATGGCTGATGAGAAGCAACATCATCTAAGCATCCTAATGATGATCAAGATCATAGTGTATGTATTACCAAATGTAGATGGTGGTATATTTTTGATTATATTGGTAGGTCTGATTACATAGATGGTTGATTAATAGACTATTTTTACCTGGGGTCTAGTATTTTTGGCATAGTTATAAATAGAGCTATGGGTTTTGAGGTTATGATGGTGATATATTTTATGTGTCCACCATTTACTACACTATTGGGTGTATGAGCACATCATGGTGACATGAACACTAGGGTTACCTACAACTATCCTAATCAGCTTCAAGGTCAGTTTTAGATGGTGGAGAGAGGGGATGACACAGACTTGAGTGGACAACATGGTGTGAGACATTACCTACTATAGGTGTATGATCAAGGGCTTGATCCCTATAGATATTTTGTGGAGACCATATTTGACATACCTAATTTTTAGAGGGTAGGTAGAGTAGTTTTTTAGGTTGTAGAGCTCACTATGGGTTAGGGGGAGATGAGATGATGAGTTGGAAATGGTACCCGTGGCACAGGTTAGGAGGTAGTTTGGGTTATTACAAGATATTTTGCCTACCTTTCCTTGATATAGGTGAGATGACATAGAGACACCCATACCATTGCCTTAGGAGACATATGGGCCAAATTTTGAGGAGCTACACATAGGGATAGGTGTTGGAGTTTTGGGATGCACAATGGCCTATACAACTTAGTGGGTAGGGTTACATCCAATAGTGGAGGTCAAGAGGCCACCACTAGATTTATAGGGGTTACTTAGAGAGAGGGATGTAGTGATACATGCCCAAGATATAATAGTGAAATCTTGAGATGCAGTAGTGTAGGTTTGAGAGACAACCTAGGCATAGGTTTTAGCCTTATAGGGGTAGGTGGTGATGTTGCAAGGTCATATTAAGGATCTATAGGGTCAAGTTGTAGCACTACAAGGCTAGGTTATTATTTTATAGGTTCAGGTGACTGTAGTGACAACAAAGAGAGAAAGTATGAAAGTAGCAAGATAGGATACTCTTCTTATTCCACCACCATAAGGACCAGTAAAAGTTGTACAATCATCAAGTGCTATAGGACCTCCATAGACTATGTCTATGGTGAGATATTCAATTGCCCTATATGAAATTTCCTATTATGAGAGGGTGATTAGAGAAATCTTGTAGATATAGAGATATTCAGATTTTAAAGAGTAGGAAAGGTCAATGTCACATGTTACAACTTCTAGCTCATGTTGATGTAGATGGATGGAGAGTGGTGATGATAATGCCTCCTCATGACCACACAGAGAACCTCAAAGATCTTGAGTGTCAAAGTTTACTAGTTTTGATTATATATGTTACATGTATATTGGGCTGCAAGCTGAAGATGTGAGATGTACATTTTGAGAGAGAGAGAGATATGATGTTATGATGATGTAGATGATGAACATGTATTATATATATGAGATGTTCATTTATTTCCATGTGTTCATTTGAGATGTGTTTTTTGTGATTATGATGAGGATGTGGATTATGTTTATTTTATGCTATTTTAATTTTGATGTTAATGCTAATCATGTTAGTTGAGTTAGACTAGCCTTTCCCATATATGTGATGGTATATGCATGGTTGGCTAGTTAGTTTCATCTTAGAATTTTTGCATATTTGTGATGGTGTATGCTTAAAATGAATAGATTGGGTATGTTAGTTTATTTCAGCATTTTTCCATATTTGTGATGGTGTATATGTAAAATAAATTGAGTAGGCTTTGTTAGTGTTGCTATGACATTATTATTCATCTCAAATAGAGATATTGACATGTGATGTGAATGGGAAAATAAAGAGGTAGAGTGATCGTGCATTGGCAAAGACCATAATTTAGAACATAAATAGGCTGAGGAAAATGAGCCTCTTTAATGCCTTATATCTTTGAACCATTGTGTTTTTTAGAGAAGCATCATGTTTACCTTAAGTGTGCTTCACAATTCCATGAAAGAGTATGAGGAGAAAATGGTAAAGTGAGGAAAAATATTAGGTAGCATAATCTACCAAGTAGAGATGATATGTCTCTTTTATGGGTGATGTGAGAGCTAATATAGGCAAGTCCATAACTTAAAGCTTTTTTTTTCATGTAAGATGATCAATGCGGGAAGCCTAAAATGAGATTTTGTATGGGTAAAGGTCGTATAAAGATTTGAGGAACCCTTTTCATTTATTTTTCCATTTGAGAACAAATCATGGATTATCCATTCTTCAAGGGAGTGGTCTAAGAGTTTGTTTTTAATTTTAAATAGCTATCCTTTAAGAGAGCAGTCTATTGATAGTAGCAAAGGGAAGTTACATAGATGTTCTTTAAGGGAGCAGTCTACATTGAAAATCATGACCTAATATTTTATAACTTTTTCAAATATCCCATTTTTTAAAGTCATTGACAAGACTATAGAGGCTTAGACATTTTCCATTGTGAGGACAAAACCATACAACTGTGTAAGTTAGTTAAGTGTATAGGAGTAAGGGTGAAGAAGAACATAAATGACTGTAATAGGGATGAGGTCAATTTAAATATGAGGTAAACTAATGCTTGTTAACAAAATAATGGTCATAGGTGTAAGGAATTTAAAGGATTAGGTTTTGGCCTTCCCTCAAGAGAAGACAAGTGATGAGTTCATAAGCCATACTTGTGTCCAAGCCAATTAGGAGAAAAATTATCCCATTTTCATTTCTCCATGTTCATCACATGTTGATTTTATTTTAAGATGAGATCTCCAATATTGAAATATTGCTCATTGAGGTTTTTGTTATAAGCACATTTGATACGCTCTTGATAGATTTGGAGGTGATTGAGGGCTATGAGACAACACTCATAAAATAATTCAAGTTAGGCCAAATGTTCTTAGTTAAATTCATCATTAGTAATGTCATGTAGAGAAATTAAAAGAGAAGGAATCTATACTTCAAGAGGCAAACCAACCTTCATCCCATATACCAATGAAAAAGGTGTAGCACCTATATAGATTTGAATGCTAGTGAGATAAGCCTATAAAGAAAAAGGAATGTGTGTGTGTCAATCCTTGCCCATATAATTGACTACCTTCAAGATAATTTTGGTCAATATTTTATTATAAGATTCTTATTGTCCATTAGCTTGTGGATAGTATGGTGAGGAGAAGATTAATTTTATTCCAAATGTATCACAAAGACTTTGAACAATATTTTTTTAAAAGACTTTCCATTATCTGTTATAATCTTGAGGAACACCAAAATGATAGATGATGTGATGGTTAATGAAGTGAATAATTTTTTCAGCTTTAGTGGAGATGAGAGGGATGGCCTCAACCCACTTGGTGAAGTATTTAGTGGTAGTAATGATGGAATAATGATAGAGGGATGAATGAGGTTTAATCTCTCTGATTAGATTTAAGCCCCATTGGGAGAAGGGCCAAAAGTCTTTGGTGAATTGTAATGCATGATTAGGAATGTGAAGGAGGTTATCATGTTGTTGACACTTGATGTAATGCCAAACATAATCAACATAGTCTTGATGAAGTGTGGGCCAATAATAGCCTAATCAAAGAATACGCTTGGCAACTACGTGACCATTGAAATGCCCACCACAAATCCCATCATATACTTCCTTAATAGCAAAGGGAGTCTCAATGCTAGTTAGGCATCTAAGGGGAAGACCATCAAAAAATTTATTCTAGAGAAGTCCCCCTAGTATAGCGTAATAAGTAGCGTATTTTATGAAGGCTCATTTCTCATTATTGAAGAGATTAAGAAGGGTAATAGAGAAAGAAAGATAATATATGAGTTGTTTGTACCATAAGTCTTGTGGGTTGGTTGTTACATTTTTGACAAAGAGGATGTTAGTTAAGACATAGAAGGGTAATGTTAAGTGATGCATAGTGACATAGATTCTCAAAGAGGAGGATGAAGAGGTTATGTGTGAAGCAAGTGAAGCCATCGTGTCAACAAAATTGTTTGTAGATCGAGGTAAATTTTTCAAGAGATAAGAGTCAAATGATCCCAAGAGCATATCTACATGATGTTTATACTACTGTAAATTTTTTTAATAAGTAAGAACCATTAACTTGGTAACCACTAGCTGGGAATCACCAAAAATGCTTATGGATTTGATACTCAAAAAGAGAGCTGTTTGAATTCCTAAAATCAAAGCCTCATATTAAGCCATATTGTTAATGCATTCAAAATCTAGTTTAAATGACAAAGGCATGAGCTCAACATTTAGATGAATAAGAATGACCCTTACACCTCCACCATGTTGGCATTTAGATCTGTCAAAGAACATCATCATTTGGTAGGATATGTCATCAGTGGAGAGCGTTACAATAGATTTGTCAAGGAATTTAAATTTTGAAGGTTGATTGTCAGGTAAAGGGGAAAAAACTAAATGGTCAATGATTTTTTGCTCTTTAATAGACTTTTGATGAATGATATATAAGTCAAATTTAGTAACAAGCATAATCCACTGAGCTACACATTGGTTATGATATGGTTTAGAATGCATGTATTTGAGGGGATCAGTATGGGTGATTGCATAGGTTTATTGATTTAGGAGATAATGGTGAAGCTTGGAGCTGGAAAAGACCAATGCAAGGCAAAGTTATTTAGTGTGGGTATATCGAGTATCATAATCAATAAGTGTGTGGCTTATGTAATAAACCTCCTGCTCTCAATGTTGGTCATCTCGATGTGCAATCATAGTACCTAGAGAATGGTTTGTTACAGAGATGTATAGGTAGAAAGGCTGATTTTACTTAGTTGGAATAAGAACTGGTGGTGAAAGGAGGTATTTTTTAAGTGCATCAAAATCTTCTTGGAAATCTATAGTCCATTAGAAGGAGATATTCTTTTTGAGGAGATGATGAAAGGGTTGGTAGTGATCTGACAAATGGGAAATGAAGAAATGAATTGACTAAAGTTTGCCTTATAGGCTACAGAGTTGTTTGATATTAGTAGGTGGAGGCATATCTAGGATTACTCTAACCTTAGTAGGATTGACCTTGATACCATAGAGAGAAATGATAAAACCTAAGAGTTTAATAGAAAGAACACCAAAGATACATTTCTTTAGGTTTAGTCAAATGTTATATTAAAAGAGATGAATAAATATGGTTTTGAGAATTGTCAAGTGTTCTTGATGAAGTGTAGATTTTCCAAGTAAGTCATCCATGTAATCTTCCATAATTTTGTGTAAGAGATCATGGGAAATGTAGGTCATGGTACATTGATAGGTTACACTAGCATTCTTCAGGCAAAAGGCATGATCCGTTAATAAAAATTCCCCCATGGGGTAATAAAGGTTGTCTTGTGTTGATCCTCAGGAGTGAATAGGATTTGATTATATCTAGAAAATCTATCCATAAGTGATAGCATTTCATGGCCAAATTTTAGATCAACAAGTTGGTCAATACTAGGCAATGGGAAGTCATCTTTTGGATAGGCAAGATTTAAATCATGATAGTCAATGTAAATGTGGATTCCCCCAATCACTTTTGTGATATGAATAATATTATAAATCTATTTTGGGTAGTCGATGGGTTGGATAAAGTTAACAAGAAGGAGGTGTTGGAGCTCTTTTTTGACAAGGAGAGTAATACAAGGATGCATCTTATGAAGCTTATACTTAATAGGTTTATCATCTTGATTGGAAATAATGTTATGGGTGATGATATAGGGGTCAATACCAAGCATGTCATTTTAAGACCAAGAAAAGTCTTTGCTATGGTCATTAATAAATGTAGAATAATCAGCTTAATTAGAGGAATCTAAATATCAACCAATCTTGAGGATGTGAGGGTTATCATGAGTAGGTAGGTTGATGTCAATGGTTGATTCATTTAACATAGCTTACATTTTATATGGGAGTGATCATTGGATATAGGAATCATCTACACCCATGTAGGTGATAATTACATCATCATCTTGACATTGGATAGTGTTAATAGTGGGAGAGTCTTCATCAATTATTTCAAGATGAATGAGAGTAAGGGACCTTATTTCCTTACCCTGATGATAGGTGAGAGGCCTCAAATGGATAGCATTTATTGAAAAAAAATTAGTAGATATAGATACCTCTAATTTGGTAGGTGATGATGGAGAAGAAGGTGGATAAAAAGAGACTAGTTCTTTGACAATTTGTTCATGGGAGGTTTTAGTGAGTTTATTTGGTTCATTATATCCCACCCCATGCCTCTTTTTGGCATTTTCAATGGTGTTGCTAGTAGGATATTCAATATGCATATGAACACCTTATTCATAATGACCCAAACCAAATCCTTTATAGGCACACCTATAGAGATAGGTGTGATAAAAGCTAGGGTTACTTAGGAAAGAGAAGTCATAGGGAAATGGTTGTGGTGAAGAAGAAGGATTGCTGATAGTGGAAGCTTGATCAATTACCCCATATATGAAATTGGTTTGAAGGTTAGGGGGGCCATAAGGGATGACCATAAAAATATGGGAATCATAATCTAGGTGCATGTGAAGCCTTCTATACTCTTGTGGAGTATAAAACATGTCAAATGTCAAAAAATGATATTCATCAAGTTTCAAATGTTGAAAGGTCTCCTCCATGGGATCTTTGTTAAGAATTTGTGTTGATAATATATATGTAACCATGGGAGTGGAGCTTGTGGAAAATTCAGAAACATCATGTGAGGAAGATGATGTTTTCAATGGGATGAGAACATCATTGGGACTATAGGTCATGTTACATGTTTTAAACAGAGGTGGGTCAGTAGGTATAACATGTACTTATCCATCATGTTCAAACTTGACAAAGTGGTGAAAATTTGAGGGTACACATGCCATAGAATGTATCCAAGGTCATCCAAGTATTATGTTATATTGGAACTATCCTTACACAACATAAAAGAGCTTGATAATTATGCTGGGACTTACATGAATATGTAAGACAATAGTGCCCACTGTAGTATCTATAGTATCATTAAAGGAAAAAAGTACCATATTGCTTTGAGATATGAAATTATCAAGAAGGGCTAGATGTTTATAGGCATGGGTGGAAATATATTAATACTATCTCTCCCATTGATTATAACTCTCTTGGTATGAGTTTGATCAATATATGCTGTAATAAAAAGGGCAGAATCCTAATCTTCAGGATGTTGAAGTGGAATTTCTGAATCATTGAACGAAATCAAGGAGACAAAACTAAGGGAGTTGACCTAAGCTACAAGAGGTTGGGGATCATCTGATTGTACCTCAATTTCTTTAAAATCACTAATCAAAGCTTGATAGTGTTGGGATGAGTTTTGGATTAACTCAAACAAAGCCATTTTCATAGGAGTTTGGTGAAGCTTTTTCACTATTGAGCTTTGAATAACATCCAAAGATGTTGTTTTAGGAACACCCAAGATGGAAATATTAATATTAGGAAGGGGAATGTCTTTGGTGAAGGGATGGGTCCAATAAGTAGTGACCTTTTCCTTAGCTTTATCTTTTTGGTTTTGTAATCGTGTGGCCACATGAACTGTGTTGATCTAAAAAGTTGGTGAAGGAGGTGGTAAAGGGGTTACGATGATGTCTTTAGGTTTGAATTTAGGTGGAATAGTAAGAGGAACTATGGATGTTAAAGGTGGAATAATAGGAAGGTTAATGACAATTTCATTGAAGAGAGTGTTGACATCGAAGTGTTGCTGAATAACCACTATGAGGGATTTACAACTCTCAGTATCATGTCTAGGTGAATGATGATATAAACACATTTGTGTATCATTAAACTAAGATATATTCATTATAAGAGGACTATAAGGCTTAATGGGAGGAAGAGTTATCATGGAAGATTGCAATAACTAATGTAGGAAAAAGATTTTAGAGCTTTTAAGTGGGATCACACTTGTACTAATAGGAATGGACACCTTTTTTTATTTTGATGTTGAAAAGATAATTTTACGTGGTATCTTGTTTGGTGATGGAAAAGTTACGTGTTTTACCATAAATTTCTTAGTGTCAGATGTGAGAGGCCTACCAGATGGAAAAGGTAGGATTGGAGGTGGCTTAACCTTTTATTTGGCTTGGTTAGATGATATTCTAGCTAAAGTAGAAGGGTGTGACCCCAAAATAGATGGTAAAGTTGAGGGTTGAAGAAGGGATCAATGAGATCTAAGAGGCTTAACATTCTTCTATAATTTAGGCTGAGAAACTCTAACTTGTGATTGAGGAGTTAAATCCAATTTCACCTATGGATGAATTAAATTACAAATAGGGCATGCACCTAAGGGTCTGATTTGATTTACTGTAATAGATTCCTATGAGGGTGAGGGTTATAGATATATGGCTTAACTTTAGGTCATTTTGGTGATTAAGTTATAGCTTTGTAAAAAACCTTGCGGTAAAGGGTAATAAGGGGGTTGGTAGTAAAGGTTGAAATTCATTATGTTGGATAAGGAGTTTTAAGCCAGTCCTAAAATGTTGCATGGTCTAGCTTCATGGAGTCAAGAAATTCTAGACTTTTCACCAAATGTGAGAAGGGTTTAGAAGAAGTTGATGTAGGCCTTACATTTGTGTTTTTAGAAGGCTGTGGCATTTAGGAAAGAGAGAAATTGTTGGTCTCTACTACTTCAGGCCAAAGATGAGAAAGAACTACAATGGGGTTCTCTTCAACATAGATGGGAGAAGAGACTTGGTTTGCCATGGGTGGAGGGGAGGTAGGTGAAGAAGGTTCCTCAAGAGGGTAAAGCATAGGTATTATGGATCCTTAAACATGTGGGTGAGGCATGGGTAAAGTATTATCCTCCATAGGTAAAATAAGGGGTAAGAGTGGTACAATTAGAGTAGGCATAATAGGTCTCTCGTCTATTATGGGAATAGATGATATGGACTCTTCTAGGAGCAAAGGTGAAGAGGGTGGGTTGTTACTCTCTATATGTGGAGGAGAAGTAGGTGAAGAAGGTTCCTTAAGAGGATATAATGTAGGAATGATATTCCCTTCAACATGTGGTTGAGGAATAGGTAGGTTATGGTCTTCAAATGATTAGAGGACAAGTAATATTGGTACAAATAGAATTGACATTACAGGCTCCTCAAGTGGTAAAATTAGGCTCTTCCACTCAAGGGAGTGGAATAGGTGAAATAGGCTCTTCTACCTAAAGAGGGAGAATGGGTGAAATAGATGACACTAAAAATGGGGGAGGATTTGATGAATTGGATGTTTATTGTTGAGGGGAAAGTTGAACTAAAGGTAAATGAAAGACCATATTAACCGTATGGATATTATGATCACCTAAGTTAGTTGTGGACTAGACAATATTTTGGTTTGGTGAATGGTTAGGAAAAGGATGTTTAGACACATCCACACTTTGATTAAGACGTGATTTAGGATAATTTAAGAGGAGATCACCTCTATCAAGCATATCTTGAACAATATTCTTGAGTGTTTTATAGTTATTAGAATTGTGGCCTTTAACTTGATGGTAACCATAAAACTCATCTTCCTTATACTAGGTTGGGATATGATAGGAAGGGTCAAACTATATAGGAGGTTTGATTTGAGGAAGTGTTCTAACACCTTGTTGTGATAGTTTCTCCAAGATAGATGTATATGACTCCCCAATGGGAGTGTATTATCTTTGTTCATATTGTTGTTGGAATTGCTTGGTTAGATTTTGAGAAGTTGAGGAATTGGATTGGTTTGTGGTTATGGAAGATGCTGGCTTAATGACCATAGGGTTGGCAAAGCCTTTAGCCTTTTGGTTAGAGGGATAATTTTTAGAGGAGGAGTCATTTAACTTGGTATTGGGATTCTTACTGCGTAACTTGACTTTACCTTCATCAATAGTGTGAACCTCAAGTTTATGTACCATTGTAAAAGCCTCATCAAATGTGCAAAAAGTTTGTACCTAGAGTGTGGATGAGATGTGCTTAGCACATGCCCTTGAGAAAATATCAATAAGCTAAGGTTGAAGTAAGGATAAGGAGAGTTGATTGATAAAACTTCTATAATGAGTGACAAAATTTGTAATAGACTCATCATCAAATTGTATGATAGAGTAAAGGTCTGTTATAGAAACCTTCCTATAAATTTTAATAGAGAAATGGTCTAGGAATATTTGTGCAAGTTGGGTAAATGAGAAAAGGGAGTGCTAAGGTATAGAGCTATACAAATCTAAGGTAACCCATGAAAGAGACATAGGGAAAGTGTAAAGTAGTAATGCATCATCATGCCCTATTAAGTAACAAGCATGTTTAAATGCTCATAAGTGCTATTGTGGGTCCTCTTTACTCTATAAATGAGTAAATTTAGGGAGTTCCCATTGGCTTGGATAAGGGTGAATAGGCATAAAAGGATGGATTGGTTCATTACATATTTGATCATAAGATAATACATTTTTTGAACCAAAAATAGATGTCTCTTGATTAGACATTTTGCCCATTAGCATCTTAATGAGGTCTAGAGGGGGATTAGTTTCGGGGATACCTCCTAAGTTATAGGGAAGTTGATAGGAAGTAGAGGGAGCATATGACATATCTTTCTGAGGTTATGTCAGGGCAACATAAGGATAATGAGTCATAGGCTGAGGTGCAGATAGAAAAGGGACTTATCCCATTGGGTTGGAGACTATGCCTTGGTTAGTTGTTACTACTGGTTGGATTATTGGCATAGTTAGATTGGATGAATGGTGAGTCGTAACTCAAGTAATTATAGGCACAAGGTTAGATGGAATAGGTACTACTAAATTTTGGAATGGGGTGTGACTTCGCTAAATTGGTTATGGTTGTGAAAGTAGGGGAGTTACACTAGGGTTTAGGTGGGATTGGTTTGTTGGAGATGCTATATTTTGAATATTGTTTATAGTTGGGTTACTCATCGAAGTGGTGGTTTTGGTAACCATGGGGAAAATAGTGAAGATAAGTAATTTTTTTTTTGTCTCCATTAAAGAGGTTGGCATACCATAGATTGGGTCACCCAAAGAATATAGGGATCGACTCATAGTAAGGTAATGCTGAAGGGCTACCACATTGTGATCAAGAAATTTAGAAAAATCTTGATCTCCCTCAAGTACAATGGGAATTTGGTTGGGGATAGGAGTGTTCTCTATATTTGAAGTATGATCCATGATATAATTAGAAGTGAGAGGGGAAGGTGGAAGTGGTTTTTAGCTTACATAATCAGTAAGAATTTTGGCTTGAGATTGTGTCAATACCATGCAAGAGGAGGTTCAAATAATTTTACTACCTTGTATTTGAAATAGAATAAAGAAAAACTAGGTTTGAGTGTGCGTAAATGGGTTGTTTTATCTTGCTTTTTTGAGCAGATGAAATTACATAGTCACTAACATCGGTAGGGGAGTGACCAATATTGGTAATAAAAGTTCATCGATGTCAATAGAATAACTAATGTCGATAGGTAAAATCTACTGATACTGATAGGGTTAACCAATGTTGGTCATTATGGAATCCTAGGAGATGGAAAATTTGATGTTTGAAGAAATCAGATGTTGAAACTGGGTAAAACATTAGATGTAAAAGGTTTGTGTAAGAAAGAATACTCAAAAAACTTGAGATAACAGGTTATACAAACTGAGTCTTAGAAATAGTATTGTTTTTATAAATTAATAGGAAATCATCCTTACCAACTAAAAAATATAAAAGTCAATTGAAAAGAAGAAAAATAATATTCAGCCAATAACTATTAAGTCTTAGAGATTAATTTTTAGTCTCATGTTGGCTTATGCCTTAATCAGATAGTGAGAAGAGAATTTGGTTATCGAAGGTACTAGAAAGTAATATAGAGTTGGTTTCAGGTTAGTTTTGGTGGTCAAGAGGAAATATGTGTTTAACCAGGTAAATGGCTTGTTATAAGAGCTTGCTCTCCACACTTCATGAACCTAGAGCTGAGCCAAGCCACTTAGCCCAAATATACCTTCTGTCTAGCAATTATAGTATGCCAAATAATGGAGTGGGTTCTCCCTTTGGTGGTGAAATTCAAATAGGTCAGTCGGGTAGGGTCAGGTGATCCACCAAGTGATGAAATCCTAATGGGCCTTTTCTCAGGTGAGTTTAGATATTTATTTATATGAATGTGATTTGGTTGTGTAACATAGGTTCACTACAATTTATTCAAAATGCTTGTAATTAACTAGGCGAGTTAATATGCAATAAGAAAACTATGAAATGTAGTAAGTTTTAAACCCAAATCTTAAATTTTTAGATTCAAATGAAAACAGAGATGAAATAGGAATAGAGTATGAATTTCACTATCCTAATGTGCATGTAAGAGGAAGTAAAGAAGAGATTCTCTTTTTTTTTGTAAAATAAAATGACAAATTGCTTTTAGAGGCAAGGAGAAAAGAAAGAAAATTTTAGTTTAATGCTTTTTAAACAGAGAATAAGATATTGAATTTTTTTGTTTTTAAGAGAAAAGAGGAAGAAGTGCAAGAAATGAAAATTTCACTATAATTCACCTATGTGAATGTTTAAAACAAGAAATAAACCCAAGGAAAACTTTAGGGTCGCACCAGGCATGCCAAAAATGTTTCACTAAATTTTGTCTATTTTAAGTATAAAGGAAAATAGAAAGAAGGATGGGGTTAAGTGATTAGAATGAACCCAAATTTGGTTTGCACATTGTATCTATATGTTTTAAGCACTCATGTTTGGCTGGGAAGGACTACTTGCGTAAGAAAACACTACCACAAGATGTTTGTTAGTAGTTAAATGAGTGTGCTGCCAAGCTACACACTTGTTCTAGGAAGTGTGAAATGTCCTTAGAGATGATAGTCCACTTTTGAGAGACAAAAGAGTAATAAATAACTAAAATAAAGATAAAGAGAGAGTGAAAGAGAGATAATATCACCATTATTAACGACCTATATGCAGTAGAGAGTGACAAGGTGCATGTGAGGTACTCTGTTTATCTTTTAGAAGTTATCTGGGTAGGTTTTGAAGAGGCTAAGGAATCCATAATTTCTGACATCAATAGCAGAGTGATTGATATCAGTTATACTACCAAGGTCGGTAATGAGGTGACCAATGTCAGTTAAGCTATCAAGGTCAGTAGGGGAAATAATTGTGTAGGAGATTGTAGAAGGCATTTTTAGGTCTAGGAAATGGTTTGGATTAGGTCAGGGAGGTTGGGAGAGTTATGATAGATAAATTATGGCTTGGGTAAGTCTAGTTAGAGGTTTGGTGTGTTAGGTTAAGGGGAAAAAGGCAAGGAAGCTTTGTAACTCCCTCACGAGGGTATGGTCAGAAGTACATAAAGTAATGCAGAGTAGATATAATTAAATAGTAGAATAAATATTTAAATGACCTATAGTATAAGTGGTGTACTTAGCTATGATGGTCAATGAATGATAAGTACCAACTTGATGGTCCCTATTAGGGAGTTAAAACATAAATACCCAAATAGAGAGAACAAGTGGGTGTTTTTGGTCCTCAAGAGCTTAGTTGTTGATTGTGATTGACTTACGCAAGATGATTGTAAGCCAGGATGTCAAAAATAGAATGTTAAGAACCTGAATGAGAGTAATAATCAATTTTCTTAATTTCTATTAACCTAAACTTTAGGTTGGATCTTGGCTTATATTTCCAATGTTAGAAATCCCACCAATGCCAGTGGCCTGAGAATAGGTAAATCATACTATTTTTGGCCTATTTTCTATTGTCTTCCATGCCAAGTGTGACACCCATTATAAAATGGTAAAAATAAGAGGTTAGGAAGTAGTTGATTAGGAATTTAGCTTGGAAGTGGGAATAAGTCTTGGGTAGTTAGGATGAGGGGACCAGGTCTTAAGGTGACTCATCAGGTTAGAATTAGTCATAGGGGAAGGTGGCCAAGTAGGGTGGCAATAGGATTTTTTAATTAACTTAATTAATTATTTTAAACTAATTAAATGTATGAGGGGTAAAGGTATGTGTTAGGAAGATTAATTATTATTATTGAAATGGGTTTAAGGGGGGTTTAGACACAGGGAGTTATGCACATGTGTGTGACATAATTTTGGTCTCGACATGGTGCATTTCCAAATTAACAACCCACACAAGCTTTATTATGCTTATAATTATTACTTTATTAGAGAGAGTGATTTGAAAGATGAGCTTAGGTGTTTAAGTGGCCTTAAGAGTTGGTTTAATGATGATATCCATATCATCATTTATAGACAATTTTACATTAGGCTACATTATCCCTGGGTGTTGGGGTTTGCTCTATGAAATTTTGTCCTCAAAATTATGAGAATTTAACTATGGGTGGAGATAAAGTCCAAACCAAACCATTATCATATGAAAAATTTAAGGATAATGCCATGTTGTGAATTATTTTTTATGAGGGTGGCATCACTCTACTCTTGGAATACCTTAATGATTTTGATGAAAACCTATCAGTCTAATTTGATATATCTTGGGATGAGGATTGTAAGGACTAGGTTGGCAAAATTTAGTTTGAAGTGAGGAAAGAAACTATAGCAAAGCCTAAAATTTTGAGATGTGAAGGTAAAAGGTTGATAAAACAAACTAATGTTTAGGATCCTAAAGGAATCAAGAGATTCTTTAGAGAGGATGAGTCGTCAGTTTACCTATAGGGAAACTTTGATAGGTAGAGCCTTGTCAACCCTTTAGATAAAGTTTTCTTTCTTATCATGAAATATATCACCTTGGAGGGCAGGTTCAAGTGCTACTACCACTATCATTTTTCTTTATTGAATCATTTTCATCATAAGGTGCTTGTTAATTTCCCATTCTATCTCTTGTCATCTCTAGAGTCTTATGTGAATATTGCTAAGAATTCATATGAGATAAACCTTGTTGTTTTTGTTGTTGTTGTTGTCCCACTCCACCAAACCTTTATTCTTTGCCTTTGACATTTCCACCTGGACCTTTATCCACTTAAGCCCATAAAATCCTACCTAGTTAAATAAGCTAATGATAATGAGTTAGACGATAATATCCCTTTGAGTATTAAGTATGGAAGCCCTAGTAAAGGCAAGGCCACTATCCCTTCTATGAAAGATTCCCTATGGACTTCTAGGGATTACAATATCCCTAATGCTTTGGTTGTTAATATTCTTGTTTCTCACCCCCATAAGAAGAAAGGCTCTAAGACCCCTCTTGATTCCCAAAAAATAACCCTTCTTCATA
>JARHVA010005093.1:250000-297500 GCA_037957365.1 Torreya grandis
TAAAGCATAATTTTTCATTTTCTTGTGAAAGATGTGGCCACTTGAAATTTTGGATCTCATAATCAGTTTCATTCACCATGAAATTTAGATTTTATCACCTAATAGATTATGACATATATCAAAATCACATTGCCTCTATGAAATAAATATTCTGTTGATTTCATACCCTCAATACACTCCAAAGACTCCTAAATTTATTAAATATAATTATATATTTATCGTGCATTTGTCATTTTAAAGGTGGCTTCTATACACTTTATGTACATGTGAAATCATCAATTACACTTATATAATGATCACACATCTGTCACAAATTTTTGGCCCCTACTTTTTATAATTTAATTTTTTCTATCAAGGCATGACTAAGACAACTTTCACCCTCACAGAGTTAGGGAATATCCATTGGATAATGTGGCAACCATGGATTTCATGTGGAATTTTCAAGCCATGGATCTATTGTAATATCAATTATAGAATAGGATTAGGATAAGTCCACTTTAAAACCCATTAGGATTCTAGACTTACATTAGAATGAGAATTACATCCTTTGTGGACTCTTATAACACCTTCAAAACTTGGTCCTTCAAGAAAGTAATCCTCATGACTTATATAATCTTTGTGGCAATTATCAGCTCATTAAACCCAAATTAATGTATATGTGACACTATCAAGATCATAATTTTTCACAAAAAATTATAACCAAAATTCATGATATGTTTTTTGTGATGTCATATTGTCCACTTACATTAGATGCTCTTGCATCAAACACCAAGGGTAAATTAAATTCTCTTTAATATTATACACATGAAATTTTTTGAATATCATAAATTTATTTTATGTTTATAAAGTTTGGATGCATTAATACAAGATGTTCCTTTAGTTTTTTGACCTTCCCATTTCACCAAGTACTCATATTACTTGTTGTTTCTTACCTTATTTCCAATTTATATGTCTAGTATGGTTTCCATTTCCTCATTTTCCATAGATGGAAATTTATCCTTCCAAATAATGGTTGAATAATCCCTACTTGATACTCAATTTTTTATAATGCCAAAGATGGGTACAAATAAAATAATTTTATTATAGGTGAAATAACTACATCTGCAAACTCAATCTCATACACATTGGTTGTGAAATTTCTAAGACTTTGAAAGGTTTTAATTTTATTCCATTTGAACCTATTATATACACCCATGGGAAACCTTTCCTTATATAAATTCACCAATATCAATTTCCCACATTTAAAATTCTACTCTCTTAATTTTTTATCAACATGTCCTTTGTACTTCCTACCACTTTCCTCAAATATCCTTTTCAGATCCATATCATTGTGCATAGCTTGTGCATACTCTTTAATTTCATCCTTTATTCATATCATAATAAGTTTACTTATCAAGTAACATAATCATCTATGGATGCTACTATACACAATATGAAAATTAATTGTACATGTATTTATGTTTACTTAATCATTGTAGGAAAATGCATCTTATGCTAACATAAAATCCACTAATTAGGATTATCTAGAACAAAATATGTCACTAGATTTATAATAATATAGTTTACAACCTCCATTTATCCATATATTTTAAGGTGATATGATGAAATTAATTCTAATTTAATTCATTTATTTTTTCCATTTTTACTCCAAAAGTGTACAAAAAAGATAGTATCCCTATTTTATAAATAATATATGAAAACTTGTTTAATCTCATAAATTATTTAAATAAAAAGTTATAAATATTTTTGGCAACATTAGTATTTTTACATATAAAAAATGTTACATTTTATAAAATATATCTAAATTAAAATAAATATATATTTTAACTCGTAGAGTTCTCTACAACCCAAGAGTAAAATCCATAATCAATGTATCGCATAGTGTATTCAGAATAAGAAATGACCAATATAATCCCATATACTAACATTTTAATTTTGAATGCTGGTAAATATAAACTATTGTATACACTTATTCACATGCATTATCATCCATGGTGAACAATATATTTCTCTCTATTGTTCCAAAAGAAATATCATTCCCAATGTTTCCAACTAGGCCTCCACTATGTTTTTTCCTTAAATAGTTATCTCTTATGTAATATTGTGGTATGCGAAAACTCTTCCCATTAGATAAAAATCCATCTTGAACCAAATATTATAGCAATGCAATTCTACCTATATTAATTATATTCATGAAATATGACCATACACCTAATAAATACAAATTATTGTCATGCATGCCTTTAATTAATTCAAACCCAATGACATCTACCATGAACTTTTTCACAGATAATAGCTCATCAACTCAATGGTTCTAAAAAAAATATTGGATGGCCCACTTTTTGGATTTAAAAAGAAAATATTGAATGAAACCATATTGACTTCATGTGTTTTTGATTAATATTACCTTGATTATTTATGAATTAATAATCATGATGATTCATGTACAAAACCAATTATTTTTTCAATAAGTACTTCCACTTGTTAAGATATTACACCATTACATAACTGTATTTTTCATTAATTTAATACTTTATCTTACCTTTATTAAACTTATACTCAAAATGATCTTATGGATGGTCCATTTGTATAAAATTCCACTTGAAACATTCTAAAGGAATCAATTAAAGTTAAAAATAGTTTCTATGTTATCTTTTTATTCCAAAAAAATGTTATTATGGATCTACACTATCCACGTAGACTTAATTTTATCTCCTTTTTTATTCTACATAGATGGTGCATATATGTTTCTAAAGATTCAAATATACTTATAATGTAATATAGATTCATCATAATAAAACTCGTCACGTCAAACATACATTTTGGTGAAGGGCACTCTACAATTTCTCTCACTTTCTCTAGGTCCATTTGTAATACATATTTTGAGGTCACAAATCCCTAATATATTATCTCATATAGAATGAATCTAAATTTTTTAAAGGTGATTATAAGATTCTCTTCCTTTAAATTTTTTAAAACCAACCCAAATGCTTTAAATGCTTATACTTAAAATGACTAATCATAAAAACTTCATCTAAATAAAAAATCACAATCTTTCCTCTAAATGGATTTAATAATTAATCCATGGGATTCATGAATGTGTTTGGGACATTTGAAAACTTTAATGGAATAATAATCCATTCATACAATCCATATTTCATATTGATTGTGGTATTCCACTCATCATCTTTCATTATCTGAAATTTAGGATATATTTTTTTTCAAATATATCATAGTGAAGTACTTGGATGAACTCAAACAATACATAGAGTCATTTGTTGTTGGAAATGGAAACCTATATATAATTTTTATCTTGTTTATTGTTATTAAATAATTAAAATACTTCATTATACATTTTTATGAGTGTTAATACAAATGGCACTATGAATGAGCTCAAATTCTCCTAGAATAAACCCCTTTCAATTAAATCTTACACTTGTCTTTTTTCCTTTCACTTTTTTCTTTTTTATGTTAAATTATCCACTTATTTTTCTAATCAAGTATTATCTCCATATTTTAACACTTACAATACAATTTTTAATTATATATCACGTAACCTTACTATCTTTAGTTCATTTTTCACACCTATAGTGTGGGATACATTATGTAGATTTAAAAGAAAAAGACTTGTTTTGACCATCAATATTATATGTTATTAGTCTTAGAGTGTTCATTTTAGGTCTCATATTAACCAATTTAATTAATGAAATAAAAAATTTACTTTTCTAAGTATCGTTTAAATTTTCAAAGCAATTATTCAACAATCATTTCATCTTTTCTCCCTAAATGGTGTCTAGATATTTTCTTAATAATTGGTTTTATAATATTTTCATCATATTCAATTATGTACTTGGGTATTTTATGTGAAATCCTATGAGGTGTTATTAATGGTAATTTTCTTTTAGATTAGATTAAACCTACCTTTAATAGCTTGTATGGTTACTAGTATTTGACACAATGGGAGGTCACAGACTCACCTTGGCAGTCTAAAAATAAAATAGAAACAAATAAATAGGAAAATAGAGATATAACCAAATATATACTCTATATCAACAATTCAAAAAAGGCCATAAGGTACTAAATAGGATCCAAACATGAATAAATCAACAATCCCATAATCAATTTGTGTAGGAGCCAACCTAGATATAGAGATTAGAGGCCCAAGACTCAAAATCATCTTATTTTGATTGGATTAGGAAGTAATAGAGGAAGAGACATTACCACATTTGACTAGTGTGACAACTAGCTAATTTTGGCAAAACCAAAAACTAGCTTGGGCTAAAATAGGCTTGGGTCTTGAGATATCATAAAGGTCCCCAAGAGATGAGAGAATCATTTTTTGATGGATATATAACTATCCTAGACATAGAGGGAGGTCTAGATCTCCATAAAACCTTCAAGGTCCATGAGGACCCAACTCCCAACATATTCATGTCAGAAGAAACTACATTAACCTATAACAAGACCCTACTCATTTTAATATTCTCAAGTAATCACCTTGGGCTAATATATTATAAGGCCTACATATTTAAATTAACCAATACCCACCATATTCTATTGGTGTGACACCCAACCGATTTTAGCTTGATTGAAAACTAGCCTGGATAGAAGAAGCTAGAGGGCTAAATACCAGCAAGTCCCAAGGATGATATAAACTAATTTTGCCTAGATTGAGAACCACCTTGAACATAGATGGAGGTCTAGGTCTTAAAAATACCTTCAACATTCCTAAGGGAACTAAACCCCACCTATTCAAGAAACATCTACCAAAAATGAAACTTAGTCTATCAATATTAACCAAACCAAAACCTTGAAAGTCTACACAGGACTCAAACTCCAACTGAACCCAAAGGAGGAAACACCTACCAATTATGGATGACCCACTGATCTTTCTATACTTAAATGAGTATGATTCTTAGATCTATAAAATAATCATTCTAGTCCCCCAGGGGATCCATCATTCCAATAACAACCACTTTTTATTGGTGCATTACCCTTTTTGTTTTAGCCTAATAAAAAACTAGCTTAGGAAGATGAAGCAAGAGGCCCAAGTCTTAAGATGAATCCTTTAGGTCCTGAGAGAAATAAAGTTTCAATTTTGATTTGATCAAGGACTAACATGGAAATAAATGGAGGTCTGGGTCTCCAAATTTAAATGCAAATAAAAATCTTGTAGTGTCTCCAACAGGACCCAAAAATTAAAAAAACCATAAGTAAAATTAAAACAAAAGAACCATGCTAGCATTGAGAGTATGACCTCATCCCTCAAACCCATCTTTATAAAATGATTCCATAATATTGCAATAGGTCCACCCCTAAGAAGGCCCATACTATAGCAATAAAAAAACTTGCACAAAACATTTTCCTTTTCCATATTCAAGAAACTAATGCTAAAAGCTAAACATATTCCTTCCATTCTCAAATATGGTTGAAAAATGAAGCTAAAAAATTCCATAGCAATTCATAACTTGATATCCCTAAGGTTAAAATCCTCAAACATTTCTAATTTATTCAACACACATCCGTAAGGAAAATTCATTTTTAAAGCACAAGCCAAAGTTAATTCAAACATGGCATGAACTTTACCATAGGAGTGACCCCAAACATGAATAATATTATACCATTCTTCAAACCTTCCATTTTAATTTTTGACATACTTGGTCAAACCGTGGTCCTTTAAGGGTGACAACATAGTTTAAAAATATAAACCCTTTTAGGTTAAAGGGTTAAAAAATGCCTTCTACAAATTTATGGAAATTAGGGCAGCAATCCCCATCTTTCTAGGGTAGCTCTGGATTAGACACCATGGCACACTAAAAGAGAAATGGAGAGTCCTATCCACAAACATAGAAGAAAGATCTGGAGCAAGTCCTCCAATAAATATGATGAGCCACAAAAATCCTTGTCCAAAAGATTTATCAAAACCCAAACATGGACAAATTTCATAAGTCTTGGTGGATATAAAAAAAATAGAGTAGCTTGATAGCAAGTCCCATGACACCGTAGTTTTGAAGATAATAAATCTACCTGGACATGGTAAAATTTGTTGATTTAGTATTTATATATTTTTATCTTCATTAGTGATTTCCTTATTAAATATCCTTTTATAGTTTTCTTCATTGTTAATTTCCCTATTTAGTGTTTCCATGACATTTTAATCTTTGTTACTTTCACCATTATGTGTTTCTATGTATTTGTATTCATTGTTAAGGGGTAAATAATTATGTATATTATCATCTTCACCAAAAATAAAAACCATATAATATGAACTAAATTTCCAATATATTTTTTAATAATAAGTAAAAATTCATCATAATTATTCATTTTATTGTTATATATGACATTTGGGTTATTTAAGATTCTATGCATACCTTCTCTTACAAAATGATATTTTCATTTGTTCCCTTTGTTTTTTGTCAATTGTTTTAATTGATCCAAAATTTATTGATTTAAAATTCTAATATATTTAAAATTTAATACATCACCCATGATTATACAAAGTTGAAATTTTTTTATGGTGGGAACAACTATGCAATTATTCAAAAACAATTTGAAATATTGTGTAGATTTTAGAATGAAACGAAGAACTATGGGGATAAAATTATGGATTCTAAAACAATATGATATTTGGGACTAAATTATATTTTTATTCAAAGGAATTCACTTTAGAGCATACACCATTTAGTGTGTATGTATTAAATAAAGCATTTCAAAATTCCTACCCTCTGCTACTCCTATAAATATAAGTAATCTTTCAAATATTATTTTTGGAATAGGGTTTGAAAGGGGATAAATGTTCCCCAAATCACATCAATTAACTATTATTTTCAATTTATGATAAGATTAATGCCAATGATCCAAAAATTGCATTCCATATCTTCAAAATTAGGTTCATAAAGCTCAATTTGGCCTAAATCATGTCATTGGTTTCACCAATAGACTAATGTTATAATTTTTTAATGGAACCAGAGCTAATATATTCTCATATCACATATTAATTTCATATTTAGGGGCAAGGGGATCAAACTTGATCCAATTACATTTATGATTTAGCTAATTAATTACTGCACTCATTTAATGATAAAATCAAGTCCATTTTAGGCACAAATCACATCTAATACATTAAAACTTAGGTTTAAAAGCATCTCAATTTGTAAAAAATAATGGCATTGATTTTAAGAACTAATTAATTGGATTAATATATGAAAAATATAGTTGATTAAGCCCAAAATCACATTTTATAGTCATATTTAGGTTTAGGTGGCTCAAATTAGACCACGTTATCTATGTCAATGAACCAATCCACTAAATGGTTCATTTTTTTATGGTATTTTGGTTGATTGAGTCCAAAATCACATCTTATAGAGTCAAAATTAGTGCTTTTAAACTTATTTTGGATTAAATTAAATAATTGATTTACCAATTAACTAATTAGATCAATTTGTAATGAAATCATGAATTATTTATCCCAAATCACATTTTATAGTCATGGTTAAGTCCAAGGGGAAAAAGTTGGACCTAATCACTTCTATTATTTAATAAATCAACTATTTGGTTTTTTATATATTCAAATTCTAGTTAATTAAGCTTCAAATCAAATCCTATAATCATAGGCAAGTTTAATGGCTCAAGTTGGCCTACATCCATGATTTAATCAATCAATTTTCTAATGTATTTTTTGATGAAGTTGGGACAATTTAGAACCAAATCGCATCTCACACATTAATAATTAGGTTTGAAACGGGATCAATTTTCTTAGATTGCATCATTTAGTGCATTAATTGACTAGTTATTTCCATACATGATAAATTAAGGATAATTGGACCAAAAAAATACATTCTATAGTCATATATGGGTTGTGGGGGCTCAACTTGACACCAACTATTGATATGTGATTGAGCCAATAAACTTGTTGGTTCAATATGAGATGACATTAGGGTTCATAGAGCCCCAAATCAAATTTTAAATAGTTAAAATTAGGTTCATATAAATTCATCCCAAGGTGCATCATTGATTACACTAATTGACTAATTGGATCAATTTTTTATTAAAAAATTACGCTAGTTTAGGCCCAAATAAAACTCTATAACCATAATTAAGTTGAATGGGATTAAATTGGCCCCAATTTCCTTTATGTTTTAATAAAATTACTCTTTGTATTATTTTAAGATGAAATTAGGTTTGATTCTACCCCAAATCACAATCTTACATAGTCAAAATTATGTTCACGAGACAAGATTTGGCCCAAATCATATAATTGATTGCACCAATTGGCTAGTTGGCTCAATTGGTGATACAATCAAAGTTAATTTAGTGCCAAATAAAATATTTTGTTGTTATGTGACAAGTTGACCCAAAATCACATCCTATATTATCCAAACTATATTCATGGGGGATCATTTTTTTATAAATCATGTAATTGATTATACCGATTGACTAATTTTATCAATCCATCATCAAGTTAGGGATAATTAAGCCATAGATCACATCTATTAGACATAATTAGGTTCTATTCAACCCTAACTTTAATTATATGGGGGTGTTTAGTTTTATGGTTATATAAATGATTAGACATAAGGGTGATAAATAAATATCTAGTAGGAAAATTAATTTTAAAACTTAGAAAATATTTCATATTTAAATACTGAGATACACCAAAAATATAAAGTACACTTATTGATTGATATTTTAATAAATTAAAGACAAGAATACTTAGTTAGTTTACTATGGGCATAAAGATATAGGGTGAAATAGGTTGGATGTGTACTATATTAGATCCTATAATAGTCATCAAAATCTAGTATTTTCAACCTATGGCATCAGATGATTGCACCAAATCTAAAAATTTGCATTGACCTTGGTGTTTGAGTTAGACATATGTGTTTTGTATAATATACTAACTACATACACACACACACACACACACACACACACACACACACACACACACACACACACACACACACACACACACACACACACTTGACCAACTTTATACTTTTGGTTATTCTATCACATTTATTTTTATGTAAAGAAATGTTGTACATAGGCTGTCTCTCTTTGTTCAATGACCAAACCCTAACTTCCTCACCCTTGGATTGATTGTGGAAAAAATGGGTTAATGAGCACATTGTGTTGATCCACCCTAAAGGTCCATATCTAAATGGGTGATAACTATATATATGGTACTATAAATAGGGCCTCATACTTATGTATATCTCCCTATGTTTTGGCTTGTGTCTGCATAAGGATGCAATATGTGATAAGAATGTACATACAATGACCTAGCTTATAATTTGGAAAATATGGCTCATAGGATGTTCCTTTAGTACTTAGGACCTATGGGAATAATAATCATATGACTGCTATATAAATATGGATAGATAGGTTAGGTTTACCCACTTGAATTATCGATTGATTTATTTTTGGCAGGATGCCTTGTGAGTTCACAGTATTTAATAGCTGATGAATGGAGAGCTAATCTTGTATATATACAAGTCCCTTGTGATAATATCTCATACTAAATCATTTGGGCTAAACAAAAGGATATATTACATTTTAAAATTGGATGACTTTTTGGAATTATACACTTAGAAATTTTATTTTTGTATCGATGTAGGTTTCTAGCTAGGATACAAGTGTTCAGGGAGATATAAAATATGTATAGGTCAAAAACTACTAGAGAAGGATAATGATTAGGTTTATAGAAATTTTCATAGTATATAAGGCATGGTATTTATAATAATATATGGTCAAAATAATAGATAATCAATTTGGCATAGAGAGAATGAATGTGAGGCTTTTGGCAGTGGCAAGGTCTTATAACTTAAAGTGTACAACCATGATAGCTATTTTCCAAGTGTACAAGTCTTTGGTGATATATAACTCATATTTAGATTCTACATTCCCCCTTCAATATTGTAATTAAAATTATAGTTAAATAAAATAAATCCATATCTTAGTGTGTATAACACACATTTAATTTGCATGGTCCCAAATTGAGTTCTTTGATGGTGATTGACCTACAACCAAGAGCATGTAACAATATATTATCAGTATGTGAAATGTTAAATTGGAAATGATTGAAAGTAAATAAATAAAGGTTAGGAATACTCATATGTGTCAAAGCAACTATCTTTCATTTTAGGAATTTTATTTGAAGAGATGATTCATTAGGAAGTATTGAAGCTAAGATTAGGATAATTTTAAAACCTAAAAATGGATTGGTGGCATGTTGTCCTCACACACACACACACACACACACACACACACACACACACACACACACACACACACACACACACACACACACACACACACACACACACACACACACACACACACACGGGGGCATGTTGTCGAAGCAACTATCTTTCATTTTAGAAATTTTATTTGAAGAGATGATTCATTATGAAGTATTGAAGCTAAGATTAGGATAATTTTAAAACCTAAAAATGCATGTGTGTGTGTGTGTGTGTGTGTGTGTGTGTGTGTGTGTGTGTGTGTGTGTGTGTGTGTGTGAGGACAACATGCCCCCAATCATGGTTAGAAGGATAGTTAACACACAACCATTATATATATATTTTATATATATATATATATATATATATATATATATATATATATATATATATATATATATATATATATATATATATATATATGAGGAAAATATGGCCCCAATCTTTGTTAAAAGGTTAACACACAATAATTGAGCTTAATTCAATCATGTAAACCATATATATATATATATATATATATATATATATATATATATATATATATATATGAGGAAAACATGGCCCCAATTTTGGTTAAAATTTAGCACACAATAATTGAGCTTAACTCAATCGTGTAAACCAAGCATACTTATAACCTAGTGAGTGTGAGTGATCCAATTGAATCACACTATATATGGTGATGGTGGATGATATAATCAATCCATCATATAAATATAGTGAAGTTGTATGGCTTAATCAATTCTAACTTATAAACTTTGTAAGATTGAATGATTTAATCACCTCAATCTTATAAAAGGTGAACCAACTACTACCATAGATTGGGTCAATGAAAGTATGTAAAATCCCATCACGGGTATTATAAAAATCTATAGTACTATTTTAAATTTGAAAAATTATTTGATTTTGAAATTTTAGGTTCCCTTTGCATGGATTATTCACCTCATATGTCTCTCAAGCTAAAATATAGATATAATAATGCTACCAATGTATATAATATTGCCACAAATGTGCATCTAAATCATATAACTTTGAAATTTGTCAAAATTTGAATTTTTTTGAAAGTGTGGAGGACATTTTTCAATGAAATTATTCCACTATAATATATATAATCCAAGAACTAATATATATGCAAATAACTTGTTTCCATAATATTCCTTGTATTATAATGTAGAGAATATATGAAAGTTGATTTTACCTATTTGGGAATATTATTGTATTATTCATAATTTAGTTAATGGGTCTAAGTATTAAAATTAGTAAATAAATATTTAATAATTAATTTATTATTTTTTATAAATTAAACTAAAATTTTTACCTTTCTAAAAAAAGTAATAAGAGGGAGAAAATAAGACTTAGCTAAAAATTGATTGATACAGCTAAGATAGGGTCTGAGATTCACTATGCAAGACTGGGACACTATCAAAAACTAGGATCTAACCTTTGTTTTATGATTGAATAGGATAAATAAAATTAGATAGGAATGGAACTAGCACTGTATTCCACCTCTATCATTGTTGTCTAGAAGATTTGACCTTTCTAGGTTTGTTCGCTATGCTTGTGTGACCCTATCTGTGAAGTTTTGGCAACCAGAAGTCTGTAGGGATACCTATAGAGTAGATTTTATATTTAAACCCTTTAATCCATTATGATTTTACTAATTTTGAGAAATATGGGGGGGGGGGTGTTAGTGTGTGTAAAATTCATTGAACATGTGTCCAGACCCCTTGTGTGGGCATGCTGCCTACATACCAATACTCCAAAGAGGGATCAAGTCATATGTAGTTCTCCCACTTGATGTGCTTTATGTAATAGAGTGTATGAATATACAAAAATAATAAATTGGATGTTCTTTTGGTGGCTATGGATTGGTGTAAGTATTTGAATAAGCTTGAAAGTGTACTGGTTAGCTGTATGTAAAGAATAGGGAAGATTGTGTGAGTAACCTTGCTTGTATTCTTGATTGCTTAGTGATATTTTCCAACCCTTTCTAAATTATATTTGAATGGGATTTTATAGGGATTTATTGGACATGGGTTTAATGTGATCACATTAGGTTGATAAGGAGAAGGATGGGGAATCAAAATAAATTGACTGTTGGGGCCAAAAATGTTCTTGGACATGAATGCTAAAAGTGGATAGGGGTGGCACCAGTTCTATATTTCAAATGTGGTGCTATTTTCTTAAGTTAACAAGGCCTAAAGTGATCGATTAGTCATGGAAAGAGTAGTCTATCTGAGCTAAGATTAAGTCTAGAAGGCTACAAATGACTAAGAATAAGTGAAAAGATGAATATGAGGGTCATGAGAGCAAGAAAGAGGGATTTATGAGTTAGGTGTCATAAAACACACTCAAGTTACCATTTTTTTGCATGTTATATGACTAATTCCCCCCCCCCTTTTATTCTAGTGATGTAGCAATGTGAAATACTACAAAAAATGAAAAAAAAGAAAGCATACTTGAACATACATACAAAGGTGAAGCTCATGAAGCTATGTGATGCTAGGTATGCATAGAGAGAGCATGTTGTGAAGTATGGATCTGTAAGAAAAACAAATAGTAGATCAATTCTTACTAGATACACTATATCTAAAATAATAATTTACAAAGCTCTGTGTGTGTGTGTGTGTGTGGTGTGTGAGAGAGAGAGAGAGAGAGAGAGAGAGAGAGAGAGAGAGAGAGAGAGAGAGAGAGAGAGAGAGAGAGAGAGAGAGAGAGAGAGAGAGAGAGAGAGAGAGAGAGAGAGAGAGAGTGTACACCTCATTGGATACGTAGACCAATATAAAACCTATTATGATATTGAGTGATATTGGATGATGCTTAGTAATGCTGGATGATATTGTACCAAGAGTAATATCACAAACTGAACTGAGTGCTCAATCCCTTAGAATTGGTTTAATAATGCAAAGGCTAACCATTTGGCTCCATCATCACCTACTAAGTGAAGCTAGGTGGTCATAAATGTGTTAGTCAATGTTTGGAGTGTGTGTCCAATCCCTCTAAGTAGGTGGCTCAAGAATACAAAGTCTATCTAGAACTTTGGATCCATTGTTTCCCCATGAAGTGAAGCTATGAATTAATAAAAGTATGAAATGTGTGTTTTATGAGATGGATCCTAAATCCCATGAATCTACCGTGATCTAACAATGTCGGCATGGATAGTTGAATATATGTTGGAAACTAGGCCACTCCAAAAGATGGAGATTAGGCTTGTATGAAAGATACTATGAAAATGGTGCACTAGGCTTATGTGAAAGTCACTCCAAAATTTATAGGTTAATATTATATAAAATCTACTCTAAAATGATGCCAACCACTTATATATATAATAAGGCATATAACTACTAAGAATGCCTAGATAATACTAAACTCAAACAGAAAAGCAAATAGATGTGCCATGTATATTACCCCCAATAACTGGTGTCTAAAACATGGATTCTAATATAAAAGTTATACCAACTAATTTATCTAAAATTGGAAGTGAGAGCCATCATGCCATATATAATTCCCCTTATATCTAGATTCTCTAGGCAAAAGTATACTAAAAATTACTGATTTTAAACTAGTTTGACTGTGTAAAATTATAACTGAACATAATTTTATGTCTACTTTTAGAAAGTATAGTTTTTTTGTTGTTTGGGTAGGAGAATCAAAAGTAGACATTTGTGGCACCAACATTATAGTCCAATCTTGGCATTATTGTCCTAAGCTAAATTTGATGACTATTATGACATTTTCATTATTTGCCTGGTCTGTTATGGCTAGTTTGATGTATGGTTTTTGTTCTTGGTGTTCTGAAAGCTAGATTTTTAACCATTAGGAGATCTGATCTCTGTGATAAAACCCCTATTTATTATCCCCTCTTTTGAGCATAGGAATGAAGACCCTACAATGATTACCCTTAAAATAAAGAGCCTTACAAGTGTGTTATATTGTAAAGATACATGATATAGAAATGATAAGTGACAAGATATCTCAAGATATAGCATGGTTTGTATTAAGAGATTGTTAGATCGACAGGGGTATGCCTAGATAGCTATACCAATGTAATAACATGTGAAACGTACTAAATTATAACTATAAGTGTTATTTTTTAGTTGTTATTTGTTAGTTGGCAAGGAGGGATGGAGCATGATGTCCATCATGGCATCTAAGAAATCAAGGTAACACATTATATGGATCATGGCATTGCAAACAATGAGAAGAAAACAATCACACAAGGAAAGAAGTAAGAGTTATATAAGGGTGGCTAAGGGGCAAAGAAAATAAGCATACAAGGCATGTTCAAATTCCACATTACACATACAATTAAAATAAGCAAGGTTGGTGTGAAAGCCACAATCATATAGAAGAGTAAAAATGAAAGGACATTGGCAAATATCTTAAAACACACACATGAATAAAGCAAAGGGCATTGGAAAATTTCCTAAAGCACATATAAGAGACAAAATAAGAACTGATAAATGCAATCAATCTAATTACACAAAGCAAGAAAGGAAAGCATGTGAATGCTGGAAATATAATCAAATCTAACTAATCAAAGCAAGTGTGTGAAATTATGCAATACATGTTAGTACAAGACTAGGTATATGCTAGGAAATACACAAGTGCTATATACTAGTGAGTTTTGATATATTAATCTATGTAATCTAGTAAATAATTTACATCAACATGATACCTATAGTATGTGGTATAGGAATGACATGACCCAGATAGTGTAGTCATGTAGAAGATGCTCCCAGTGGGTATATGTATCAATGCCTCTAATGTAGAAGTATGATGCCCCCTCAATGTGTAGAGTGAAGCAATAAAAGATTTAGATGTCACTGCACACACTCAAAAGAGATCAAGTGAATCATGATAATGTAGATAAATTGATAAAAAATAGCATAAAACAACAAATGTAAGTCTATCATAGTAGTATAAATGTAAAGCATGGATGATGCATGTGATTGAAATGTTCTTGTGTTTTTAAATTATTTGAATCTTTTTATATTTTTGATATATTGTATTGTTTTTTTAATTTAAATGTTGTACTATTTTTGGATTTTTGAAATGTTATGAGATGTGTACAATCAATCTCATGAAGACTATATACAAGAATTTGAAATAAGGAACTATGTAGAAGTAAGCAAAAAGAAACAATGTATAAGTAAGGTTGAGAAGAGATGATATTAATTGATGAGTCTCATGGGAGACTCCCTATCATGGTGTCTTGTATCAAGGAGGGAAATCATGCATGATCATGAAGCACAATGGAAATGCTGAGACTATGGCTCTTGTAAATGCTCTGAAATATTTGAAGTAGAATCCAAGTGTGGGGTCCCCCTATAACTCTGAGAACTAGATACAACTATAAGAATCTTAGGAACCCATCTAGTAATGAGATAAGCTCTCTGAATATGTGCTCTGTAAGTAGATGCATGAGATCTTAATGATACTTCCATGGGTGTGAAGACTGTATCTAGAAGTTATCTAAAATAATGAAGATGTGAAGGTGTATGAACTCTCTATGATGGTGATGGATGCCTCAATTGTGTCTAAATTAGAACTAAAGGAGGAACTATAATTGTTGGAGAAATTGAAATTAGAGGCTAAACTAAAACTAGTGACTAAAAACTAGAAAATGGTGCTGAAGTGAGGAGTGATAACTCATATGGAACTCCACCAACTATAAAAACCTAATTAGTGTGAATGAATTTCACGTATTTTTGAAATTTAGAAGGTACTTCTCAAAGTTTCTAAATCCATGGTCAATCAAGTAGCATATAAAAAAATCTTGCAATGGCAACTATCTTAAATGGTGTGGCCACATGTGTTAGACCAACCTATAGAGGAAGTATGATCTCACATATTGAACTCTATATGTGCCCACTAAATCCATTGATAACTAAGTCCATTAGGGTAATATCCCACTCTGAATATCTGAAATGCTATAATAATCTCATAGAATACATGTTCACACTAGACTCATTATCTATGAAAACATTAGGAATAAGATGATTATGAATGTAAGCTCTAATAAAGAGTGCATGATAATCTAAATCATCCTCAATGATCTTCTACTCAAAGAAGGAGATTGAAGGTCTAGCTAAAACTTTGGAATTGTATATGCCAATCATGTTACTCAAATGATGTGTCTCAATTGAAGGTGCCCTATATGTATCCAATGGTGAATGTGCATAATATGCATGGTGAACCCATGATGTGTCACCTATCTCTTATTTAGAATGTTTTAGAAAAGGATATAAGAATATTTTCAAAGCTTTATCCTATGTTTGCTCTGCTTGAGGAGGATAAAATAAAGTGCCAAAATCAATATGATTTTCATATATCAAATCCTATATATTATGTCTCAAGCTAATTCATCTATTTGTTGTATGTATTGGTGCCCTGTGAAACTCACAAAATGCATGTTGATCATATCTCCATGGAAGAGAATTTGTTGGGTCGACTTCCCAAATAGGAGGGAGAGATATGATGTTACATTCCAAAACTACTATAAAACTCTAGATGGAGAAATTGGTATATTAGTAAAGCTCTGTCGAGGAGGTGTTGATAAAAACCACTCATTGAGGGGGCTCAAAAGTTGCATTCACTGTCGATTGATTTTGAATCTTGATACCATTGACCTTGACTTTGTATGGGGATTTGTTGTTACTCTTTTTTTTTTCTGAGGTAATTATATACTTGAGTTTGCCCATTGAAATTAGTTTTAATTCTCTTTCCTTTGGTGTGTGACATAATTTAGTGAAGGAAGAGAATCTTATGAACATAATTGATTCATGTAAATCTGGTAGAAGACTCTATTTGAAGAGATCTTGTAACTCTTGATCGGCCATGGGTCTAGTCATCTTAGCCAAAATAGTCTTATATCTAAGAACACAAATAGTGAGATGTTCACTTGACCTTTGTTTCTATTTTCCAACTTGGGCATATGAAAACTTATCACTAATGTTAATGCTAAAATGAGCTAGGAACATGTCAGCTAAAGGATTGAATGCATGGACCGATTGATATGATAGACTGTAGAACCATTGTAAAACATAATCCTTTAGGATCCATGGAAATAATTGTGGAAGTATCTAGTAATTTGGTACATAGTCGAAGCATGCTATGTGAAAATATCTCAATGTGTCTTTGGATCACCCTTACCATCATACAGAGTAAGCTTGGGATGAACAAAACCTTGTGGCAAGGGTGTATAAGCAATGTGATGTGCCAATGGTGTATGCAATAGAGCAAAAGAATCCAAATAATGTGTAGGTCTAAAGACACCTTTCTCAAGATGTAGGGCCTTGGATTAAAGAGATATTATCTCTTGCATAAGGGCTACCACATTAGGAGACAAAGATGTACTTGTTCTAGATGGTGGCATAGAAGTAGGTTGGGATGTTATAGGGGTTATTGAGACATAGTTTTCCCTGTAGTGTCATTTGTAACTGGTTGCTCTATGGTTTGGGAATATTGACCATTATTCACTCTTTTTTGTTATTCTTGTAGGATTTTGAGCATGTCATCTTGTATGTGAAGGTGTTTAGTTAAGATTTCTTAAAGTTCTCTTTTATCAATTTCATCAAAATCGATGTATTTGGCCATTGTTAAGGTAGTAAAATAAATTAAAAGTTGTTTGAATTTTTTGTAATAATTTTTAATAAGCAAAGTTTTATTAAATGAAAGTATTGAATATAGAAAATGTAAAGTCCTAAAAATAGTTAACTAAAAATTGTATAAAAAGGATACAAAACTCATAAACATGTAAGGTGATACCTCAAGAAGCAATTGGACCTGGTATATGCAACTAGGGTTTGAAAGATTATTATTTGAAAAATTAATATGAAATTTTGAGATTTAAAGTGAATTTTTGAGTTAGATATGCAAGTAAAAAATAAATAATTTTATTGGAAAATTTGTGATTTAAAGAGACCTAGAAGATGCAACTAGGTTTTTAAAATATAAATGTTTTTGAAAATCACTATTGGATTTTGAAATTATGAAGTGAATTTTTTATTTTAATATGATAGTAAAAAATTAGAAAATTATTGGAAAATACTAGGACCTAGTATGGGCAACTAGGTTTTGAAAGATAATTATTTTAAAATTACTAAAAAAAATTAAAATTTGATGCAAATTTACCCTAGAGTTTCTACAATTTTTATGCACGATTGAAGTAAGTTGGGTTCACCAAATGCTTGAATCTATTCAGGAATATTAGTGTATTATTCCTAATTTAGTTAAAGGGTCTAATTTGTAAAATTAGAAAATAAATATATAATAATTAAGCTACTGATTTGTATAAATTAGATTGAAATTTTGACCTTTCTAAAAATAGTAATAAGAGGGAGAAAATAAGACTTAGCTAAAAAATAACTGATACGGCTAAGATAGGGTCTAAGATTCATTATGAAATATAGAGACACTATAATAAAATAAGATCTAAGATTCATTTTATGATTGGATAGGAGTACCAAAAGTGGATAGGAGTGGCACCAACACTGTAGTCCACCTGTACTGCTATTGTCTAGGAGATCTGAGCTTTCTGGGTTTTGTTCACTATGCTTATGTGATGCTATCTATGAGGTTTTATAAATTAGAAGTTTGTAGAGATCCTTGTAGACTATATTTTATCTTCAAACCCTATACTCCATTTACTTTGACCACTTTCAAAAAAGAGGGGAGGGGGGGTTAGTGTGTGTGAGATTCATTGAACATGTATCCACACTCCTTATGTGCGCACATTGCCTATATACCAATACTCTGAAGAGGAATCAATCCATATGTAGTTCTCCCACTTCATGTGATTTTTTAAATATAGTGTATGAATATGCAAAAATACTAAACTAGATGTGCTTGAGGTGGTTAGGGACTGATGTAAGGATTTGAATAAGCTCGAAAATGTATTGATTGGTTGTATGTAGAGAATAGGAAAGATTGCTTGAGTATTCTTTCTTATATTCTTACTTGCTTAGTGGTATTTTCCAACCCCTTATAAATGATCTTTGAATGGGATTTTATAGGGATGTATTGGTAATGGGTTGAATGTGCTCACATTAGGCCTACAAGGAGAAGGATGGGGAATCAAAAGAAACTGACCATTGGAGTCAGAAATGCACTTAGATGGGAGCACCCAAAGTGGATATGAGTGGCACTAATGCTATATTCCAAGTGTGATGCTATTGTCCTAAGCTAATGAGGCCTAGGGGGATAGATTAGTCATAGAAAGAGAAGTCTGGCTAAGCTAGGATTAAGTCTGAAAGGATATGGATGACTGAGAATCAATGAAAAGATGCCTATGAGGGTCATGAAAGAAAGAAAAAGGGATCTATGGGTTGGGTGTCACAATCCACACTAAAGTTACCAAATTTTTGCATTTTATATGACTAAAAAAGTGTAGAAGCCATGCATATATGACATTCCCCCACTTATATTCCCCCTCCCCCCATTGACGTTAGTGGAATTAGAATTTGGTAGTTACCTTACCTCAAAAACATAATATAAATATATAAGTTCTGTATGGATCATGTTTCGTATATGGTTAACATGTATATGTAAATATATAATTTATGAACATAGTATGTGATCATAGAGAAACATTTAGAGATTAAAAGTACAAGTTCAAAAATCAATGAAACACACACAAGAACACTCATAAAAACATATGGTCAAACTAAGAGATAATCAATTGGGAATAAAGACATAGTGAATGTGAGCATTTTGGTAGTGGTAAGGTCTAATAACTTAAAGGGTACAACCATGATATTTATTTTCCAAGTGTACAAGGCTTAGGTGATATATAACTCATATTTAGATGTTGCATTCCACCCTTCAATATTATAATTAAAATGATAGTTAAGGAAAATAAATGCATACCTAGGTGTGTATAACACACATTTCATTTGCATGGGCCTAACTTGAGTGCTTTTATGGTGACTAACCCAAAACCAAGAGCATGTCATAGTAATTATTAGTGCATAAAATATGGAATTGAAATAACTGGAAATGATTGAAAGTAAAGAGATAAAGGTTAAGAGTACTCATATGTGTTGATGCAGCTATCTTTCATTTTAGAAATTTTATTTGAAGATATTATTAATTATGAAGTATTGAGGTTAATATTAGGATAATTTTAACACCTACAAATCTCTCTCTCTCTCTCTCTCTCTCTATATATATATATATATATATATATATATATATATATATATATATATATATATATATATATATATATATATATATATATATATCATGCCCCCAATCTTGGCTAAAAGATTAATTAACACACAATCATTGAGCTTATCTCAATCATGTAAACCAAACATAATTATAACCAATAAAATCACACTATTGGCTTAATCAAGTCTAACTTATAAACATAGTAAGATTGAATGATTTAGTCACCTTAATAGTAAAAAAGGTGAACCACTATTGCAATATATTTTCTCAATCAAAGTATGTAAAATTCCATCATGGGTATGATAAAAACCTATAGTAGTATTTTAAATTTGAAAACTTATTTGATTTTGTAATTTTAGGTTCCCTTTGCATGGCTTATGCACCTCATATATCTCTCAAACTAAAATCTAGATATAATAATGCTACCAATGTATATAATATTACCAAAAATGTGCATCTAAATCATATAACTTTGATATTTTTTGAAATTTGATATTTTTTGAAAGTATGGAGGACATGTTTCAATGACATGATTCCACTATAATCTGTAGAATCTAAGAACTAATGTAAATGCAGAGAACAATTTTCCATAACATTTCTAGTATTATAATCTAAAAAATATATGAAAGTGTAGAAGTCATGCATATATGACATTCCCCCACTTATATGACCCCTCCCCCCATTGAGGTTAGTGGAATTAGAATTTGATAGTCACCTTACATCAAAAGGATAATATAACTATATAAGTTATGTATGGATCATGTTGCATATATTATTAACATGTATAGGTAAATATATCACTTAAGAATGTAATATGTGATAGAATAAAGTCATAATATGCATGATGTGAATCAAAGAAACATTTAGAGATTAAAATTACAAGCTCAATAAGCAATAAAACACACACACAAGAGCACTAAAATATAAATAAAAATGAAAATAGTCCAAAGAGATCACACACAAGGGGCATATTTAAATGTCACACAATCAAAGGTACATGACATAGTCAAATGTTCATCAAGTATAGAATGACATATTTAAATGTGCACATACAAAAAACTATGAAATGTTTAAATGTCCAAATAGGCAAACAAGTGAACATGGCCAAAAAATGATGGAACATATTCAAATTCTAAAATATGCAATACAAAAGGAAACAAGGAAATAAACTCAAGAAAGTGAGAAATAGAAAGCATGGAATCATAAGCAACCAACATTAACATATAATACTAACCCCTAGATGTTTGTGTTATAAAACAATGTTATGTACATAACATATCAAGTACATTATGAAAGATATATGCATAGACAAACCCATGTCTAAGTACATAATCTCAAATATGATACTTGAAAATGATGATAGAATAATATAACCCTGGTATATCATGATCAAAGAGGTGGATGTCCCCAATGCATTTATGACATGACTATATGGAAGGTTCAACATCTATATTTTCATATATAATATAGCTGGGTATGTTTATATCACACTCAAAATATTCATGAAACTTATGTGTGTATATATAAATATGATATGCTATTTACCAATATGGAACCAATAAACTAGATGCCAAGCAGCTACTAAAACATGGAAATTCTACATATTTTTAGATATTTTTTATTTTTATATTTTGTTTGGTATTTTTGGAATAATTTTATAGTTAATCCTATAAGTCTTCATCCTCAAAGGGGATAAATACACCTAACATAAAACTTTTTTGGTACATAAATTTGAACTAAATGATTAGAAGTTCATTAATGTATGTCTACATTTATTCAGTATCCATAATTAGTATTTTTCTATGACTATAACCATCATGTAGAGTGAAAACCTCATTCCCCTCAAAAGGCAAATTAAGGCACATATTGTTAGTATCCACTATTACATTCATATTTTCCAACTAGTCCTTACCAAAATAGAATGTTAAATGTGGCTCATAATCTGTTATCCATATAATTGTTGGAGAAACTTTTAATCCACATAAAATAGTTATTTTAATATATCCACATGATTTTTTAAATGCTTAGGAATGTTTAAATTCCCCCATAGTATACCCAAAACATTGTAATGAGTAAATGCTATAAAATATGTACTAATTTTTTGTATAAACCTCAAGATGCTCAAATTAGGATCAATTAGTATTTATGATAATATTTATATTGTATTGTCAAAAGAACTTTATAGTATGAGATGAATCCATATTATTCACATAGTGTATTTATGTTTGTCCCTTGTATGGTTGACTCAATGCTTTCAGTTAAGAGGGATGTATGGAATAACAAGCATTACATGCTTGCATTCTATTTTTCCTTGTCCCTTTCTTTATTTGGTTTTGCATCCTCTAAATATGGATTTATCTTGTGTGTACCAAGATCTATAGGTATGAGTGGGTTATGCAAAAGGTGGTTTTAATTAGATCAAATTTTATTTTTCACAATTGTTCATCTGTCATATCATGGGCTGGATAATCATCATTGTCATGGTAATTTGAAACATGGCCATCTTGTTTTTGAGCATTGACCATTAAATCATGTTTAAATGTTTGATTTTAATTAGGTTTTGGTATCATTATTTCTTTGTTCATCATTATTTCTCTTGATGTGCATCCATGTGTACCTTAGTTATTAGTTAATTATTTTTATTTATAGGTAAATGAACCATTGTGATTTAGTCACCCATTTCATATATTTGTAAATTCTTAATGGGAATACATTTCTTAGGTGGCACCACCTTAGAGATGCCTTCTATATCGTAATATATCATCTACAAGAATTGTTAATAAGGTCCCATCATGTATGAATTTTATGTATTAATGTATTGTTGATGGTAAGGCTTCCATGATGTGTATCCATACACTACCCAAAATTAATTTATAATAGAATGGTTGATAAATTACTTGAAATGTAATTGGAAATAGTTTTGGCCCCAGTGTCAAATCCAATGTGATTTGGTCAACTGGATGGCTATACAAACTCTCAAACCCTTTGATATGCATAACCAATTTTTGAAGAAGATTGGAATTAATGCCCATGGTGATTGTGAAATTCATGTTACAAATGTTTAGGCCCAATCTATTATCAATAAGCACCCTTTTGATTCATTTGTTATGTATACTCACTTGTATAAACAAAGCTAAATCTTGGTCAGTAATATTCTTGGATGATAAATATGTTGGATCAATTATGATTAGTTTTTCATTATTTTTGAGATCTTTCATAGTGTTTGTAAAGTAAGCTAGTTTAATGTCACTTGGAACTCACGTATCATTTAATTCTTAATATAGGATATTGTTATAAATATTAGATCGCTTTATAATTTTAAGGATTGATGTCTTAGAATTTGTGTTTTTCAATTAGTAAATAAGGTCATATCTCACACAAAGGCACCTAAATTTAATGATACATGGATATCTATGGCTAATAATATAAAAATGACTAAGTAAAAGGGTGATAAATAGATCTATAGCATATACATCAATTTTTAGATTTATATAAATAATATTCTAAGTTTGAATACTCAAATATGCTAAAAATATAAATTACAAATATAGATTGATATTGTAATAAATTGAAAACAAGACTACTTACATGGTTTACTATGGGCATGTGGATTTGGGCTAAAATAAGCTGGATGTGTACTAGATAAGCTTTCTAAAATATTTTTTATATTCTAGAATTTTTCATCATGGGGCCTTAGACACTTGTGTTGGATATAGATAGTTACATTAGCACAGGTGTCTAAACTAGACAAAATTTTAGTGTAGAGAATATTTAGAAGATATGGATGCAACTAATTTGAGCCTTTTGTGTTTTATGTCTACTTTATTCTAATGTAAAAATGGGTCATGCACATAGGTTGTCGATCTTCATCAAATGATCAAATGCTAGTTTCCTCAGCCTTGGAGAGACTATGGAAAAATTTGGTTAGTGGGCACATGTTGTTGAACTACCACAAGTATCCATCTATCAATAGGTGTTTCCTACATAGCCAATACTTCTAAGTGGGCCTCAAAATTATGTAGTTCTCCCATATGTGTTAGCTTATGTCTGCATAAGAATGCAATATGGTATACTAGTACATAAAGTGACCTAGCTTATATGTTGGAAAATATGGCTCATGGGCTTCTCCTTAATTTTCTTAGACATGTGGTAATACTACTCCCATGAGTGATAAATAAACATGGATGAATAGGAAAAGTTTTCTCACTTGAATGATTGATTGAGTGCTTCTTGGTAAGTTGCCTTGTGAGTTCCTAGTATTCTCTAAGTGAGAAATGAATGAGTGTTTATCAATTATATATATGAATCTATTTTAAAAATATATAGTGCTAAATTAATTAGGTTGACCATAAGGATATGTTACATTTCAAAATTAGATGAATTTTGGGCACTAGATACTTAGTATGAAAAATGGCACAAGTTGATGTCGACATCTAGATGGAATAGAAGTATTTGAGAAGATATAAAATAGGTACATGCCCAAAATTGGAAAAAAGGATAAAGATAAGGTTTTGAGTATTTTTCCAATATAAAAGCACTAATCATCATAATAACATATTGTCAGACTAGGAGATAAGTAATTTGGCAAAATAATTAGTGAACATGAGCCTTTTGGCAATGGGAAGGTATTAAAATTAAAGGGTATAACAATGATACATATTTTTTAAGTGTACAAGACTAAGGTGTTATATAATCTAGATTTAATTAATGTAGGTTCAATGGACTCAAATTTTCCCAAATTACATCTTTCAATGATTAATAGATTCTTTAGTTCATTCTACGATGAAATTGGGGTCAATTGAACCCTAAATCACATCTTATATAGTTGAAACTATTTTTAAATGGGATCAATTTGGCCCAAACCATGTCACTTATTTCACCAATCAATTATTTTTCTCAATATGTGATAAATTTAGGGTTAATTGAGCCTTTAATCACATCATATAGCCACAATTAAGTTGAATGGGGTAAATTTGGTCCCAATCACATTCATCATCAAACCAATTGACTTTTTGGTTCATTCTCTAATGAAATTGGGGCTAACTGAACCTTAATAATATATTATATAATGAAAATTAGGTACTTGGGGTTCAATTTGGTCCAAACTATATCATTGATTATAATAATGAACTAATTGGCTCAATTCATGGTGAAATCAAAGCTAATTTAACACTGAATCATATCATATGGTCACATTTAGGTTCAATGTGCTCAAGTTGACTCTAATTTCCCTTGTGATTAAAAAAATGTTTCCTTTAGTTCATTATGAGATAAAATTAGGACTAAATTAACTCCAAATCACATCCTATATGAAGTCAAGGTTAGGTTAATGTGGCTCAATTTGGCCCAAATCACATCAATAATTATAATAATAAACTAAATTTCTCAACTTATGATGAAATTAGGGCTACTTTAGCCCCAAATCACATTAAATCAATAAATAATGCCTTATATGGTGTTCAAATATGTCCATTTCCCCCTTAAAATATAAAATAAAAAAAATATCAATCAATAATTCAATCTTATTTTCTTAAAAAATAACATAATTTTCATATAAAAATGAGTATTTGTGCTCAAATATTACCTATTTGATTTCAAAAAGCCTTAATTTTTTGAATGACACCAAATTGAAGTTTAAAACCATTTATGTTTGCTCCCCTAAAATTAATTATCATTCTAATCATGAATTTAATTTTGATATTTCTCAATATATCTATATGTTAGAAAGGAATAAAAAACAAAAATAATAAAAAATTCCATCACTTTCTATGTAGGAAAAATATCCCACTTTAAAGTTTTACGTAAAATTTTTTTCCATGGTGATACAACCTTGAAGTCAATGCAAAGAACATGTGATATGCACTTATATGCATGTTTTATTTTTTGTTTATTCAATTTTTCTTTGTAAAATTCAAACACATGCCTCTAGGCTTATAAGAACATATAGTCAAATCTATGTTTTTGACTGAAAATAACAAATTCCAAATTCTTCTATGATAAAAACTATGAATTTTATCAATAAATTTTTGAAAAATACTAATATGATGTCAAGCGCGCATGCACGCGCACACGCAGAGAGAGAGAGAGAGAGAGAGAGAGAGAGAGAGAGAGAGAGAGAGAGAGAGAGAGAGAGAGAGAGAGAGAGAGAGAGAGAGAATTTTAAGGTGTCTATCTATAATGGTATCTAAGTATGTATTTTAATCTCACTATACGATGCAAATATAAATGTCTATATTTTTTAATGTCCCATTCGTTTGGTACATCCAAATTTCAAAAACATATAAGGTAAATTAAATTTAATTCTACATACATTAAAAAAATCTAATTTTAATTTATTATTTAAATAATGAAAAGGAGGTGCATAATCAACTATCTAATTTTTATCATTTTCAAGTACTATTTACTTGTAATATTATTAAAGTCATATATATTCACTAATTTTTAGTCAGACACATGTTATGAAAAATATGATCTTACACAATTTTATACCAAAAAGCTTTAAAAACTACTAGACAACACTCAAAAAATATAAGGGTGCACAACTATCTATTTATTTTACTTTTCTAAAATTTAAGAGTACCTACTCAAATTTCATCTAATTTACTTACTTATACTTAACCATTCTTTATTAAAAAAAATTAGAACTATAATGAAAATTCTATAATTAATTTTAATATAACATCTTCAAAGTGTATGAATCTTAAATAATCCATACAAATTAAATTCTTTTTGTCTTTCAGCAAAATACTCTCCCCTTAAAACCCACTTTTGACCGTTAAAATCCATGTACTATGGCATTTCCATATACCTGATATTTATTCTAGCCACCATTGGATTATGCCATATTTTTTATATTTGTGGCTTCCTCACACAGGAATCCTACTGGTTTGATCGATGGTATAAGACATAGTTTATTTCTTTGGCATTCATGTCATTTTTACAATTCAATCACCCGTCATTTCGCTAAGCCCTCTTAAGGAAAACAATGACCCCGTAGTTTATAGAAGGAAAGGAAGATATAAAGAAGAACAAACCTGTTGTTCTTGCTGAAAAAAATGAGAGGGCTGATTTTTTTGGTTGCCATTCTTGGGGCAGCAACCTAACTCCTCTTCCAGATGATGGAAGTCATGTTCTTTTCCCAGAGAAAAAGCCATTTTATGGATTTTTGTAGTGAAATATGGATTACCATGCCTGGGAACGTGATTAAATGAGTGGATTTTGGCATTAAGATGCATAAGGAATTTTATGCTTGGGCGCATTTCACACAACCATCCACATCTTGATGATGCATGTTCATTTTCTTTTCTCGTGGAGTTTATAGGGAAAAAAACATGTGAATATATTTTTATAGTATTATCACTCCCTTTATCATTATCAGCGCTTGTGATTAGCTGGAATGGTTATGAAAAAGTTTAGTGATTAAATAATGGATAGAAAAAACTATTTGAAAACTATAAACAATAACCATAAACGTTTTGATCATTTTATAGAGAAAATCTATTTGAAACTGTATACAATGTTGTTATAAACGAAAAATTTACTATCATAGAGTTTGGTCAATTAATAGATTAAAAAATATGAGGGGAAGTAGTTCTTAAGTCTGGCTGTAGCGTGTTTATTAAGGAAAGTGGGTTCGAATTTATTGCCATATTTGCTCCGGGATCTCCTTAAGATTATGACATCGACAAGCCTCCCTTTCATGTATCCTTTATCAGAGATTATTTAATTAATCTCTTCAGCCGAGATCTTCAGTTTCCTTAGCAGCTTGTTTTTCCAGTATTTGTGTTTTGTTTGCAGGATTCGTGGCGGACACAAGGCTCAACCAGAGGATCTTTCTTCCCCCCATGCAATGGAAGCCGAAAATTAGGGGAAAGATTAAGATTACTGACCTAATGAGGCTCGTGGTTTGCAATTGCATGATGGTACAATTCTCAGTCAGAAATATCGCGGGTCATAGATGGATGCAAGGTTACAAGAACAAGATTCTCAATTTCTCAGACATTGTGTCGCATATCTTGTCTAATTTTATGAACCTGGTCCAGGATGGCAATTATGTCCTCACGTGTGCCACAGGGCTCTTCTTCAACCACTTCTATTCCTTGGATAGATGGAATCCAGAGCTAAAAGACTACGACATATAGCAAGGAGATGCCCTAATCGGAAGTTTTGTCAATCTACATAGCCTCAGTTCCTCTCCCGTCTTCCAGTCCGTTTATCAGGCGATGCAAGACAGCCTCCGGAAGGTGTGTACGGAAGATATAGATAGAGTTCTTGATGCAAACTGTTTCTTTTTCTCCAAGAGGAAGATTCAAAGGTTTAAGGAGGTCTTTGTTTCCATCCGCTTTCTGAGCGTACACTCCCCCGATTGGGCTCCACACCTGGCCAGAGTGTATTTCGACAACCCGGAGGATGATGAGGGGCCCTTGGAGGATGACGGGATCGTTGTTGAGCCTCTGGTGCAGGTTGTGCTTCCGGGTGTTTTGGATTCTGCATCGGCCCAGGAAGCGGATTAGTAATGGGGTTTGGCTTTTCCTTTGTTGATCGGTTTAGAGATGGTTTCCTTTCATTGTTTGGTTTGGGCCTTGTTTGTTTTTCCTGGGCCTTAGCAGTTGTATAATTTTGGCTGTTGTCTTTCTCTCCTATCTTTTTGTATTAACTTTTATTTAATATTTTAATGAAATGGTATGGGTGGTTTGCCACCTTTTTCGTTTGAAAAAATATATACATGCTTGAAAATCTTTTAAATTGTTCTTAAAATGATCGAATTTACTATTGAATATATTTATATCTATATATATGTAATCTAATTACAACCATATACAATATGGAGAGTATAATTACGGCAAGGATATCCTCATTGGCACAAGATATGCCAAAAAAATAACTCGCGAAGAATCTGCAGGTATAATTCCCTTGTTGAGAGTGTATATGCCAGGAACATCAATGTATATAGGATATAATTATGTATGTATGAAGTTTGATAACTATAATGTGAAAATATGTAATATCGGCACATCTATGTTATAACATAAGGAACATATGTAATGAAGCTCAGAAGGAATAAGACAATAGAAATAAGGATCAAGGGCCAAATGAATATGAAGCCGTCAAAGGTTATGAAGTGTGTGAGAGAGATAATAAAAATAAAATTAGTATGATATTATATTTCTTCTTTTGTGTCAAAATTTTATTATGTTATAGTGATCAGTTATGTCTTCTTTATGTTATTTTATTAAATAGTTTATGTTTTTTTTATATTATTTTTTAAATAGTTAACTTTTATGTAATATTATGGTATACATAATCTCTTTCTTTTGGACACTAATACATATTGAACCATATACTCAAGCCATGTCATTCTATCTATATTCATTTGATGCATACATATGCCCATTAATATCAGCAATCTAAACTCTTCTAATATATGCCTTTCGCTAATTCAAATCCAATGACACATATAATGAGTTTGTTCACAAATAATATTTCATTTACTCAAGGAATCTATAAAATTACTAGATGGCCCACTTCTAGGTTTAAAAAACTCTAATAAAACTCTAAAAAAATCACCTTCATTTTTTATGAATTATAAAACGTTACAATTCATGTACAAAACAAATTCTTTTGTCAATAAATAGTTCTTCCCCTTGTTAAAATTTTGTATCATTGCATATTTTTTTTTCATAAATTGAGTACTTTATCTTAGTTTGATTAAACTTTTACTCAAAATCTTCAATGGGATTACCTTATTGTTTCCTATGGATACTCCACTTTTATAAAAGTCTACTTGAAACACTTTCCCAAAATCAAGTAAATTTAACACTAGTTGTTATGTAATATTTTTATTTCAAAAATGAAACTTATTATACATTTCCACTATCCATTGAAACTTTCTTTTTATCTCTTTCGTATTCTCCATAATGGGTGCATATATGCTTCTAAATATCCAAATATATTTATAATGATCATATCCAAAAGCCTAGTTTTTAGTGTAGGCCACTCTACAATTTATCTCACCTTCCTAAGGTCCATTTTTAATACATCTTTTGAGATCACAAATCCCTAATATATTATCTCCTATTAACATAATCTAAAATTATTTGAGCTGATTATAAACTTATCTTCCTTCAAGTTTTTCAAAACCAACCCAAATGATTTAAATTCTCATCTTTATAATGACCAAAAAATATAAAAACACATCCAAATAAAAAATCACAAACTTTCATGTAAATAGATTTAATAATTAATTAATTAATTAATTAATGTGTCTCAATAATGTGTTTGGGAGATTTAAATAATTGAATGGCATAACAATCCAATCATACAATCTATCATTCATCTTGATTGTGGTCTTACACTCATCACCTTCCATTATCTAAAATTTATAATATGTTATTTTCAAATATATCATAGTCAAGTACATAGATCCATTAAAACAATACATCAAGTCATCCATTATTGGATATATATATATATATATATATATATATATATATATATATATATATATATATATAATTTTCATCTCATTTATTTCTCTCAAACCCATTCCAATATTCCATTCCCCACTCTTATTGAGTGTGAATAGAGATGGTACTATGAACTAACTCAAATTCCCCTAGATTAAACCCCTTTCAATAAACTCTTTCACTTGATTTTCTACTTTCACCATTTTTTTAGTTTATGTTAAATGCTTTACTTTTTTTTATAATCAAGGATTTTCGCCATATTTGATCACTTAAAATACAAATTGTAATTACATGTCGGGTATCATTGTTAACTGTAGTACATTTTTTCACACCTATAATGTGGTATGCATTGTGTAGATTTAAGAAATACTTATTTTGATCATAAATATTATAAGTTATTAGTTTTAGGTGTTGAATTTAGGTCTCATCTTAACCAATTTCATTTGTGAAACAAACAATTGACATATTTAAGTATCATTTAATTTTTCAAACTAATCATTCCAAAATTATTTCAGCCTTTCCGAGAATGGCGATCAAACATTTTATTAAGCATTAGTTCTATAATATTTTCATCTTTAATTATGTACTTGGGTATTTTATGAAAAAATCTTAGGAGGTATTCTTAATGGTAAAATTTGTTGATTTGGTGTTTGTATATTGTTATCTTCATTACTAGCTTCTTCATTTGGTGTTCCCATATATTTTACTTAATTATTAAATTCTTTATTCAATGTTTCCATGAAATTTTATTCATTGTTGCTTTCACCATTTGGTCTTTACATGCAATTTTATTCATTTTTAAGGGGGAAATCATCATGTATATTATCATCATCACCAAAAAATTAAAAAGAACATATAATTTGAATGTATACTTCTATAACAAAATTCAGTTTTAGGTGAACATGCATCATCATTATTAATTTCATTATTATCTAAGAAATTTATGTCATTTGGGATAGTATACATACCTTCTCTTGCAAAAAATACTTACATATGCTCCCTTTTTTTTTTGTCAACACTTTTAATTTCTCTAGTGTTTTATGCTTTAAATTTTTCATAGATTTAAAATTAAATTTGTAACCCATGATTAGACAAATTTGATAGCTTTCAAGTTTTGGGAAAACTATGAAATTATTTAAAAATAGCTTGCAACACTATGAAAAGTGTAGAATGGCACAGAGAAGAACTATGGGGATAGAATTCTTGATTAAAAATAATAATGATGTTTGGGCAAGTATTATTAAATCCTATTCAAAAGAATACACTTTAGTGCATACACGATTGAATGCATATGCATTACTTAATCCATTTTCAAATACTTACCCTTTAGTACTATGATTCTATGAAAATAAAGAACCCATCACATAGTATTCTTGGAACTAATATTGAAAGGGGCTCAATGTGCCCCAAATAGCATAATTTATTATGTATATTAATTAAATTTTCAAATTGTGATGAAATTATGGCTAATTAATTAAAAACCACATTTTATATAGTCAAAATTTGGTTCACATGGCTCTATTTTACCCAAATAATGTCACTGGTTCAACCAATAATTTAACTAGATAATTTTTCATGGAATCATAGCTAATTATTTCCCATATCACATTATATTATTATAATTAGGGTCAAGGGGATCACATCTAACCCTATTGCATCTATGATTTAACTTGATTGATTATTTGGTTTATTCTATGATAACATTAGGGCCAATGGAGGCCCAAATCACATCTTATATAGTTGAAACTAGGTTTGAAAGGGTTTAAATTTGTCTAAAATAGTGTCACTAATTTCACTAATAGACTAATTAGATTAATATATGAAGAAATGGGTTAATTGATCCCCAAGTCACATCTTATAGTCTTAGTTAGGTTTAAGTGGCTCAAATTAGCCAAAGCTACCTATGTTATTAAACCAAACAACTAAATCGTTCATTTTTTTTTATTATATTGGCATCAACTAAGTTCTAAATCACATATTATACATTAAAAATTAGGTTCATATGGCTTAATTTGGCCTAAATTATATCATTTATTGTATAAAATGACTATTTGACTCAAGCTATTATGAAATCAAGAATTAGTGTTTCAAAAATCACATTCTATAGTCATGGTTAACTTCATGGGGCATAAATTGGACCTCATCACCTCTGGGATAGAATCCATCACCTGTTTGGTACATTCTATAATGAAGTTTTGATTGATTTGTCTCGAAATCACATCTTATAGTCATAGGCAAGTTCAATGTGCTCAAATTGGCCCTAATTGCATCCATATTTTAACCAATCAATTCTATAGTTCATTTTGTGATGAATTAGGAATGATTTAGCCCAAAATAACATATTATATATTTATAATTAGGTCTAAAAGGCGATCAATTTTCCCAAACCACATCATTTAATTCACCAATCAACTAATTTTCTCAATCTATGATAAAATTAAGAATAATTGAGCCCAAAATCACATTCTATAGTCTTAGCGAGGTTAAAAAGGCTTAAATTGACCCTAATTACTGAGATGCTATAGATCTAGTAAAATTTTTGGTTCATTTTTTGATTACATTGGGGTTAATAGATCCCCAAATCACATGTTATATACTGATAACTAAGTTCAAATAAAATTATCCCAAAGTGCATCACTGATTACATAAATTGAGTAATTGGTTTAATTTGTGATAAAACAAAATAAGTCTAGTTGAGGCCCAAATCACATCCTATAGCCGTAATTAGTTTAAGGGACTGCCCCAATTTCTTATGTGATTTAGTAAAACCACTCTTTAGTTTTTTCTATGATGAAATTGGGTTTGGTTGAGCCCTAAATCACATCATATACATTCAAAATTATGTTCATGAAACATGATTAAGTCCAAATCACATCATTAATTGCATTAATTGACTAGTTGTCTCAATTGGTAATAGAATACAATATAATTTATTCCCAAATAAATTATTTGGTTCATTTTATGACGAGTTGTCCCTAAATCACATCTTGAATTGGCCAAACTAGATTTATGGGAGATCAATTTTTATAAATCATGCAATTGATTACAATAATTGACTAATTTTCTTGATCCATCATGAAACTAGGGATATTTAAGCCCCAAAACACATCATATAGTCACAATTAGGATCTATTTAACCCTAAATTTAATCATACAAAGGTATCTAGAGTAATAGGGCCTCAAACTTGTGTGGTTATCCTGTATATGTTGGCTTGTGTGTGCATAAGGATGCAATATGTGATATGTGAGTACATAAAGTGTCCTAAATTCTAACTTATAAAATATGTATCATGGACTACTCCTTCAGTACTTCAAACCTATGGGAATACTACTCAAATTATTTATATAAAATCTTGCATTAATAAGATAGGTTTTATCACTTGAATGCTTTATTATGTGCTTCTTGGTAAGTTTCCTTGTGAGTTCCTGGTATTTTATAGGTGAGTAATGATTGAGGGTTGATATTATAAAGACCAATCCCTTTTGAAAATATCTCACCAAATCACATAGGCTGACCATGAGGATACATTACATTTGTAAATTACATGACTTTTGGGCACTAGACACATAGTTGGAAAAGGGACACCTATGTTTATGTTGGTGTTTGGCTAGGATGCAAGTGTCTGAGTAAATAAAAAATGGGCATGGTCCCAAATCTATTAGAGAAGAATATTGATTAGTTTTAGATCATTTTACATGGTATAAAAGGCATGGTTGTTATAATATAATATGGTCATGCTAAGAGATATGCAATTTGGCATAAAGAGATATTGAACACAAAAAATTTGGTAGTAGTAAGGTCTTATAAATGAAGGGTATAAATATGATAGGTATTTTCCATGTATAAAAGATTGAAGTGTTATATAATTTAGATTTAGTGTCTACATTTTCCCTCCCTTTAATATTGTAATGAAATTAATATTTTAAAGCAAATAAATATATACCTAGGTGTGTATCACACACCTTATATTTTCATGTGCCCAACTTGAGTGCTTTACAAGTGACTCACCTATAACCAAGATCTTGTTAAAATATATAATCGATGTGTGAAATATTAAATTGAAATAATTTTAAATGGTTTCAAGTAAAGAGAAAATAGTTAGGACTACACCTATTTGTTGATGAAACCATCTTGCCTTTTGTAAATTTGATCTAAAGAGATAATTCATTATGAATTATTAGAGATAAGACTAGTTAATTTTGATACCTATAATTTAATGCATGCATGCATACATACATACATACATATTTTTTAGCACAACATGTTCCCAACCTTAGTAAAAAGGTGATTTTCCACATAGCCATTCCACTTATCTCAATCATGCAACCCACTAATACTTATAACCTAGTGAGTGTGAGTTATCCAATAAAATAACACTATATATCTAGTGAGGGTAGATCGTTTAATCCCTCCATCCTAAAAGTCTAGTTAAGATAAATGTTTTAATGAAGTCTAACTTAAAAACTTCATAATATTCAAGGATTTAAAAATTTCAACCTTCCAAATGGTGAACTAACCACTAAACTAGATTGGCTAAATAAAAGTCTAACAAACTCCATCCTAGGTATGACAATAGTCGATAATAGTATTTGTACTTTGGAAACTGATTTGATTTTGTACTTTTAGGTACCCTTTTAATGGTGTATGCACATCATATATGTCTCAATATATAATTTAGGTATAATAATGGTATCAATGTATATAATTTTTACACAAGTGTGTAATTGAATCATATAACTACAAAATTTGGTAGATCCAAAAAAAAATCAACTTTAGAGGACATGTTTCTATGACATGCTCCCATTATAGTCAGTAAAATATAAAAACTACTGTAAATATGAGAACATGTTTGCATAACATGCCCTTACTATAATTTGAATAATATTTGAAAGTGTGGAGGACATACACATATACAATTCCTCCACTAATATTTCAAACCCCCTGGTTGTTTGAGGTGAGGGGAACTAAAATTTGGTAGTCACCTCACCTCAAAAGGATAAGATAATTGTATAAGTTGTGTATGGATCATGTATCATATATGAGTAACATGTCTAGGTAGATAAAGAATTTAGGCACACATTATTGAATCACTTCAAGTCCTAAGATGCATGTTAAATCATGGAAACATATAAATAATAACAATACAATCTTAGCAAGACATCAATCACTAACACAATAGTCCAAATAAAAATAAAATGAAAATGGTCTAAGTAGATCTCACACAAAGGCCACGTTCAATTGTCAGACATTTTAAAGGAATTGCCTTAGTCAAATGTTCAAAATCTTATAATGGCATATTCAAATGTCCACATATAATAAACTATGACATGTTCAAATGTCTAAATAGGCAAACAAAAGTACGAGGGCCACAAACAATGGAGTATATTCAAATTTTCATATATGAAATACAAGATAAGAGAGGAAATAATCTTAATGAAATGAAAAATGAATATCATGTAATTATAAGCCTATCATAATAGCCCTTATATATTTGTTTTAGTGAAATTTTGTTAAGTAAGTACTATATCATGTATACTACAAAATATATAAGCATGGATAAAGGCATGTGTAAGTACATAAGCTCAAAAATGATACTAAAAATGATCATAGGATAATGTAACGTATTTAGATCATGATCAAAGAAGTGGATGCCACCAATCTATTTATGACTAAGTAAAAGGAAGGCCCAACATTTATATGTGCATTTATTATGTCCTTAGGTATGTTCATATCACACTCAAAATATGCATGGAACATATGTGTGTATATAGAAATAAATGATATGTTATCTACCAATATGGAACCAACAACACTGATCCAAAAGATATAATAAAATATGGAAAATCTATATAGTTTTTTATATCTTTTATTTTATTATTTTTTTGGTATTTGTAGAACCTTTGGTTGGTTAATCTAAGAATTCCACATCTTCAATGAGGATAAGACCACCTAACAAACCACTTTACTAGTACATAAATTTGTAATGAAGTATTTCCATTTCGTTAATATTTGTTTCCATTTATTTACTATCCATATTTGGTAATGGTCTATGATTATATCCATCATGTTAAATTCAGATCTCATTTACCTCAAAAGAAAAATTAAGGCATATATTGGTAGTATCCATTATATGTTGATATTATCCAACCAGTCTTGACCAAAATTGAATGTTAAATATGGATCATATATATTACCAATATAATTATTGGGAAAACGTTTTGTACACATATAATAGGTATCTATATGTATGCACAAGATTCTATAAAATTTGAGTAATATTATAAATCCTAAATAGTATACCCATACTATTTTAATGAGGAAATGATATAAATGATTTCCCAATTGTCTTTATCAATCTCAAACAGTCAAAATAAGATCCATTATTTTTTTTCTAAAATAGCTAAATATTCTTTTCATGGTCAAATTTTGTTATGTTAATGTTCCACATTATTCACATAATTTATTTGTTTTTGTCCCTTGTAAGGTTAAATCAATGTTTCTATCCAATAGGGATGTGTGTAATGACAATTATTTACATGCTCATCTTCTATTTTTATGTTTATCCTATATTTATTTGGTTCTAAATCCTCTAAAGATGGATTTAATTTATGTGTGCCATGACTTGTAGGTGTGAATAGGGTATGTGAAATATGGTCAAGTGGATAAAAATGTAGATTTTAAAATTGTTCGTATATCATATCATGGGATAGATCATCATTAATATAGTAATAAAATGAAACATTACAATCTTATTACTGGGCATTGACCACTAATACAAGATTAAGTGTTTTATTTTATTTTGGTTTTGGTATCATTGGTTATATTGGTAATTATTATTTCTTTTGATGTGCATTCATGTGCACCTCAATGATTAGTGACTTGTTTTTACGTAGAGGTAAATGAGCCATTGTTCTTGACTCACTCATTTCATAGGTTCATATATTCTTAAGGGGAATACATTGCTTAGGTAACACCACTTTAGACATTACTTTAAATGTAATTAGCACCATTTTTGGAGATAATGTCACATCCAATGTGATTTATCCAAGTGGAGGGCTATGAAAAATATCTAACCCTTTGATATTCATAACTGATCTTTGAAGAAGATTGGTACTAATACCCATGGTGGTTGATAAATTCATGCTACAAATTTTTAGGCCTGATCTATTATCAATTATCACCCTTTTTATTCCTTTATTATTTATACTCTCTTGTATGAATAGAGGACAATATTGATCATTAATATCCTTGGATGGTAAATATGTTGGATAAATTGAGGTGAGTTTTGCATTATTTTTGAAATCTTTCATAATATCCATAAAGTAAGTTGGTTTAGTATCACTTGGAACTTGTGTATCATAGAATGCCTTATAGAGGATATTATTATACATATTAGATTTCTTTAGAAGTTTGAGTATTGAGATCTTAGCATGTATGTTTCTCAATTGATAAATATAGTCATATCTCGTACTAAAGAACTTAAATTTAATGACATAGATGTAATTAAAATTAACGACATATAAATCATTAAGAAAAAGTGTGGTAAGTAGATATATAGTAGTCCAATTAATTTTAAAATTCATATAAATAATATTTTCAATTTAAATGTTTATATATGCCAAAAAAATAGAAAGTAGAACTATTAATTGATATTGCAATAAATTTAAAACAACATTACTTAGTTGGTTTACTATGGGCATGTAGATATGACTTGAAATAGGTTATATGTACTTTATGATAATCCTATAATAGTCATTAGATTATAACGTTTTGCATCATATTAGCATAAATGTTTGCCTTGGATCTAGACAAATACATCATTATTGGTATCTAAACTAGATGCAGGTGTCCTATACAGAATATTCACTTGATCTAGATGTGACCAACTAGATATTTTTAGGTTTTATATGTCTTTTATTATTATGTACAAATTTATCATACAAACAAGTTATCACTCTTCATCAAGTAATCAAACCTTAGCTTCCTCACCCTTGTAGTGACTAGGAAAAATGGGTTAGTGTTCACACAGTGTTGAGATGCCCCAAGGACCCCTATCTCAATGGGAATTTCCTACATAGCCAATACTCTAAATAGGTTCTTAGACATATGTAGTTACCCAATGCGTTCTGGCTTATGTGTGTGCATAATCATTCAATATGTGATTATAAAGTACATACATTGACCTAACTTATAACTTGTAAAATATGGCTCATTGGTTGAACTTCAATAATTTATAAATATGTGAATACTAATCATATAAGTGATATATAATTTAAGACAAATATGACAATTTTTCTCACTTAAATGGTTGATTGAGTATTTTTTAGTAAGCTAAATTGTGATTTCCTAGTATTTTTGAAGTGAGGAATGAATGAGGTTTGATTTTATATATACACCAACCCATTTTTAAAATATATTGCACTAAAAAATTTAGGTTAATAATAAAAATACATTAAATTTGAATATTGGATGACTTTTGGGCACTAGACATGTAATTGTAAAAAGGAAACCTATATTTACATAGGCATTTGGTTGGGACACAAGTGTCTTGTAAGATATAAAGGATGTATAGTCCCAACACTACTATATAAGAATAATTATTGGGTTTAGATCATTTTTCATATTATAGAAGGCCTAGTCATCATAATAATATATGGTCAGACCAAGATATAATCAACTTTAAACAAAAAGACAGTGAGCACGAGCATTTCGGTAGTGAGAAGGTCTTATAATTGAAGGGTATAACCATGATACGTGTTTTACAAGTTTATAATAATGAGGTGTTATATAATTTAGATTTAGTGTCTACATGTTCAAGGGGCTCAAATTTTACCCAATTGCATCTTTGAATGAATTAATAGATTCTTTAGTTTATTCTATGATGATATTGGGGTCAATTGAGCCCAAATCACATCCTATATAGTTGATTTTTTTTATAAAATCATATGAATTTAGCCCAAATTATGTCACTAATTTTACCATTTTATTACTTTTCTTAGCATGTGATAAATTTAGATCTAATTGAGCTCCCAATCACATCTTATAATATAAATTAAATTCGATGGGGTAAAATTAGTCCCAATCACCCTCATCATCAAACCAATTGACTCTTTGGTTTGTAATGGGAAGAAATTGGGGATAATTAAGATGAAAATAATTAATTATATAGTCAAAATTATGTTCACATGTTTTAATTTGGCCCAAACCATATCATTGACTACAAAATTGACTAATTAGCTCAATCATTGATGAAATTGAAGCAAATTTAACTTTAAATCACATTATATGGTCACATTTAGGTTCAAGGGGCTCAAGTTGGCCCTAATTCCCTTCATAAATGAAAATTTTATATTTAGATCATTATATGACGAAATTAGAATTAGTTCAATCCTATAGTTGAAATAAGGTTCATTTGGCCCAAATCACATCAATGATTACACTAATTAATTAATTCACTCAATTTATGATGAAATTAGGGATACTCTAGACCCAAATCATATTTCATAGTTATAATTAGGTTCAAGGGATAATTGAACCCCAAATCACATTAAATCATTTAATAGTGCCTTATATGGAGCTCAAATATTTGTAGTTTTCCTTTAAACTATAAAGAAACACATACTTAGTAAATAATTCTATCATATTTACATTAAAAAACATGTTTTTAACATAAAAAAGAGTAATGGTGATCAAATATTATCATTTCCCTTTTAAAAAATTTTAATTTTTTTTATGAAACTTAATTGAAGTTTAATACCATTTATGTTTGCTATCATAAAATCAATTATCTTTACAATCATGAAATAAATTATGAGATTTATCAATAAAATGATATGTTATTAGGGATTAAAAAATTAAAAACAATAAAAATATCCCATAACTTTATATGAATAAAAAATGTGTTGGCATTAAAGTTTTAAATAAAATTCCTTTCCATGTTAATAAACCCTTGAAGTTAATGTAGTGAACTATTTTTATGCACTTTTATGAATGTGTATTTTTCATGCATGCAATTTTCATTGTAAAATTCAAACATGTCTCTAGGCTCATAAATAAATTATATTCTTGAGATAAATTGTTTGTATTATCAAGCCAAAGTCTTGGACCTGTGCATAGTCAAATCCATGTTTCTGATTGAAAATAACACAATCCAACTTTCTCTGACATAAATACTATGAATTTCATCATTATATGTGTGTGTGTGTGTGTGTGTGTGTGTGTGTGTGTGTGTGTGTGTGTGTGTGTGTATACATACACACACACACATACATACATACATACATACATACATACATATATATATATATATATATATATATATATATATATATATATATATATATATAGACACATACATACACACATACATACATACACACAGACATATATAGACACATACATACACACAGACATATATATATATATATATACACACACACACACACACACACACACACACACACACACACACACACACACACACACACACACACACACACACACACACACACACACACACACACACACACACATACATAAATACATACATACATACAAACATACATACATACATATATACTGAGATGCTATAGATCTAGTAAAATCTTTGGTTCATTTTTTGATTACATTGGGGTTAATAGATCCCCAAATCACATGTTATATACTTATAACTAGGTTCAAATAAAATTGTCCCAAAGTGCATCACTGATTATATAAATTGAGTAATTGGTTTAATTTGTGATAAAACAAAATAAGTCTAGTTGAGGCCCAAATCACATCCTATAGCCGTAATTAGTTTAAGGGACTGCCCCAATTTCCTATGTGATTTAGTAAAACCACTCTTTAGTTTTTTCTATGATGAAATTGGGTTTGGTTGAGCCCTAAATCACATCATATACATTCAAAATTATGTTCATGAAACATGATAAAGTCCAAATCACATCATTGATTGCATTAATTGACTAGTTGTCTCAATTGGTAATAGAATACAATATAATTTATTCCCAAATAAATTATTTGGTTCATTTTATGACGAGTTGTCCCTAAATCACATCTTGCATTGGCCAAACTAGATTTATGGGAGATCAATTTTTATAAATCATGCAATTGATTACAATAATTGATTAATTTTCTTGATCCATCATGAAACTAGGGATATTTAAGCCCCAAAACACATCATATAGTCAAAATTAGGATCTATTTAACCCTAAATTTCATCATACAAAGGTATCTAGGGTAATAGGGCCTCAAAATTGTGTGGTTATCCTGTATATGTTGGCTTGTGTGTGCATAAGGATGCAATATGTGATATGTGAGTACATAAAGTGTCCTAAATTCTAACTTATAAAATATGTATCATGGACTACTCCTTCAGTACTTCAAACCTATGGGAATACTACTCAAATTATTTATATAAAATCTTTCATTAATAAGATAGGTTTTATCACTTGAATGCTTTATTATGTGCTTCTTGGTAAGTTTCCTTGTGAGTTCCTGGTATTTTATAGGTGAGTAATGATTAAGGGTTGATATTATATAGACCAATCCCTTTTGAAAATATCTCACTAAATCACATAGGCTGACCATAAGGATACATTACATTTGTAAATTACATGACTTTTGGGCACTAGACACATAGTTGGAAAAGGGACACCTATGTTTATGTTGGTGTTTGGCTAGGATGCAAGTGTCTGAGTAAATAAAAAATGGGTATGGTCCCAAAGCTATTAGAGAAGAATATTGATTAGTTTTAGATCATTTTACATGGTATAAAAGGCATGGTTGTTATAATATAATATGGTCATGCTAAGAGATATGCAATTTGGCATAAAGAGATATTGAACACAAAAAATTTGGTAGCAGTAAGGTCTTATAAATGAAGGGTATAAATATGATAGGTATTTTCCATGTCTAAAAGACTGAAGTGTTATATAATTTAGATTTAGTGTCTACATTTTCCCTCCCTTTAATATTGTAATTAAATTAATATTTTAAAGCAAATAAATATATACCTAGGTGTGTATCACACACCTTATATTTTCATGTGCCCAACTTGAGTGCTTTACAAGTGACTCACCTGTAACCAAGATCTTGTTAAAATATATAATCAATGTGTGAAATATTATATTGAAATAATTTTAAATGGTTTCAAGTAAAGAGAAAATAGTTAGGACTACACCTATTTGTTGATGAAACCATCTTGCCTTTTGTAAATTTGATCTAAAGAGATAATTCATTATGAATTATTAGAGATAAGACTAGTTAATTTTGATACCTATAATTTAATGCATGCATGCATGCATACATACATACATACATACATACATATTTTTTAGCACAACATGTTCCCAACCTTAGTAAAAAGGTGATTTTCCACATAGCCATTCCACTTATCTCAATCATGCAACCCACTCATACTTATAACCTAGTGAGTGTGAGTTATCCAATAAAATAACACTATATATCTAGTGAGGGTAGATGGTTTAATCCCTCCATCCTAAAAATCTAGTCAAGATAAATGTTTTAATGAAGTCTATCTTAAAAACTTCATTATATTCAAGGATTCAATAATTTCAACCTTCCAAATGGTGAACTAACCACTAAACTAGATTGGCTAAATAAAAGTCTAACAAACTCCATCCTAGGTATGACAATAGTCGATAATAGTATTTGCACTTTGGAAACTGATTTGATTTTGTAATTTTAGGTACCCTTTTAATGGTGTATGCACATCATATATGTCTCAATATATAGTTTAGGTATAATAATGGTATCAATGTATATAATTTTTACACAAGTGTGTATTTGAATCATATAACTATAATATTTGGTAGATCCAAAAAAAAAATCAACTTTAGAGGACATGTTTCTATGGCATGTTCCCATTATAGTCAGTAAAATATAAAAACTACTGTAAATATGAGAACATGTTTGCATAACATGCCCCTACTATAATTTGAATTATATTTGAAATTGTGGAGGACATACACATATACAATTCCTCCACTAATATTTCAACCCCCCTGGTTGTTTGAGGTGAGGGGAACTAAAATTTGGTAGTCAACTCACCTCAAAAGGATAAGATAATTGTATAAGTTGTGTATGGATCATGTATCATATATGAGTAACATGTCTAGGTAGATAAAGAATTTAGGCACACATTATTGAATCACATCAAGTCCTAAGATGCATGTTAAATCATGGAAACATATAAATCATTTCAATACAATCTTAGCAAGACATCAATCACTAACACAATAGTCCAAATAAAAATAAAATGAAAATGGTCTAAGTAGATCTCACACAAAGGCCATGTTCAAATGTCACACATTTTAAGAGAATTGCCTTAGTCAAATGTTCAAAAATCTTATAATGGTATATTCAAATGTCAACATATAATAAACTATGACATGTTCAAATGTCTAAATAGGCAAACAAAAGTATGAGGGCCACAAACAATGGAGTATATTCAAATTTTCAAATATGAAATACAAGATAAGAAAGGAAATAATATTAATGAAGTGAAAAAATGAATATCATGTAATTATAAGCCTATCATAATAGCCCTTATATATTTGTTTTAGTAAAATTTTGTTAAGTAAGTACTATATCATGTATACTACAAAAGATATAAGCATGGATAAAGGCATGTGTAAGTACATAAGCTCAAAAATGATACTAAAAATGATCATAGGATAATGTAACGTATTTAGATCATGATCAAAGAAGTGGATGCCACCAATCTATTTATGACTAAGTAAAAGGAAGGCCCAACATTTATATGTGCATTTATTATGTCCTTAGGTATGTTCATATCACACTCAAAATATGCATGGAACATATGTGTGTATATAGAAATAAATGATATGTTATCTACCAATATGGAACCAAGAACACTGATCCAAAAGATATAATAAAATATGGAAAATCTATATAGTTTTTGATATTTTTTATTTTATTGTTTTTGTGGTATTTGTATAACCTTTGGTTGGTTAATCTAAGAATTCCACATCTTCAATGAGGATAAGACCACCTAACAAACCACTTTACTAGTACATAAATTTGTAATGAAGTATTTCCATTTCGTTAATATTTGTTTCCATTTATTTACTATCCATATTTGGTAATGGTCTATGATTATATCCATCATGTTAAATTCAGATCTCATTTACCTCAAAAGAAAAAGTAAGGCATATATTGGTAGTATCCATTGTATGTTGATATTATCCAACCAGTCTTGACCAAAATTGAATGTTAAATATGGATCATATATATTACCAATATAATTATTGGGAAAACGTTTTGTACACATATAATAGGTATCTATATGTATGCACAATATTCTATAAAATTTGAGTAATATTATAAATCCTAAATAGTATACCCATACTATTATAATGAGGAAATGATATAAATGATTTCCCAATTGTCTTTATCAATCTCAAACAGTCAAAATAAGATCCATTATTTTTTTTCTAAAATAGCTAAATATTCTTTTCATGGTCAAATTTTGTTATGTTAATGTTCCACATTATTCACATAATTTATTTGTTTTTGTCCCTTGTAAGGTTAAATCAATGTTTCTATCCAATAGGGATGTGTGTAATGACAATTATTTACATGCTTATCTTCTATTTTTATGTTTATCCTATATTTATTTGGTTCTAAATCCTCTAAAGATGGATTTAATTTATGTGTGCCATGACTTGTAGGTGTGAATAGGGTATGTGAAATATGGTCAAGTGGATAAAAATGTAGATTTTAAAATTGTTCATATATCATATCATGGGATAGATCATCATTAATATAATAATAAAATGAAACATTACAATCTTATTACTGGGCATTGACCACTAATACAATATTAAGTGTTTTATATTATTTTGGTTTTGGTATCATTGGTTATATTGGTAATTATTATTTCTTTTGATGTGCATTCATGTGCACCTCAATGATTAGTGACTTGTTTTTACGTAGAGGTAAATGAGCCATTGTTCTTGACTCACCCATTTCATAGGTTCATATATTCTTAAGGGGAATACATTGCTTAGGTAACACCACTTTAGACATTACTTTAAATGTAATTAGAACCATTTTTGGAGATAATGTCACATCCAATGTGATTTATCCAAGTGGAGGGCTATGAAAAATAGCTAACCCTTTGATATTCATAACTGATCTTTGAAGAAGATTGGTACTAATGCCCATGGTGGTTGATAAATTCATGCTACAAATTTTTAGGCCTGATCTATTATCAATTATCACCCTTTTTATTCCTTTATTATTTATACTCTCTTGTATGAATAGAGGAAAATATTGATCATTAATATCCTTGGATGGTAAATATGTTGGATAAATTGCGGTGAGTTTTGCATTATTTTTGAAATCTTTCATAATATCCATAAAGTAAGTTGGTTTAGTATCACTTGGAACTTGTGTATCATAGAATGCCTCATATAGGATATTATTATACATATTAGATTTCTTTAGAAGTTTGAGTATTGAGATCTTAGCATGTATGTTTCTCAATTGATAAATATAGTCATATCTCGTACTAAAGAACTTAAATTTAATGACATAGATGTAATTAAAATTAACGACATATAAATCATTAAGAAAAAGGGTGGTAAGTAGATATATAGTAGTCCAATTCATTTTAAAATTCATATAAATAATATTTTCAATTTAAATGTTTATATATGCCAAAAAAATAGAAAGTACAACTATTAATTGATATTGTAATAAATTTAAAACAAGATTACTTAGATGGTTTACTATGGGCTTGTAGATATGACTTGAAATAGGTTATATGTACTTTATGATAATCCTATAATAGTCATTAGATTATAACATTTTGCATCATATTAGCATAAATGTTTGCCTTGGATCTAGACAAATACATCATTATTGGTATCTAAACTAGATGCAGGTGTCCTATAGAGAATATTCACTTGATCTAGATGTGACCAACTAGATATTTTTAGGTTTTATATGTCTTTTATTATTATGTACAAATTTATCATACAAACAAGCTATCACTCTTCATCAAGTAATCAAACCTCAGCTTCCTCACCCTTGTAGTGACTAGGAAAAATGGGTTAGTGTGCACACAGTATTGAGATGCCCCAAGGACCCCTATCTCAATTACTCTAAATAGGTTCTTAGACATATGTAGTTGCCCAATGCGTTCTGGCTTATGTGTGTGCATAATCATTCAATATGTGATTATAAAGTACATACGTTGACCTAACTTATAACTTGTAAAATATGGCTCATTGGTTGAAATTCAATAATTTATAAATATGTGAATACTAATCATATAAGTGATATATAATTTAAGACAAATATGGCAATTTTTCTCACTTAAATGGTTGATTGAGTATTTTTTAGTAAGCTAAATTGTGATTTCCTAGTATTTTCTAAGTGAGGAATGAATGAGGTTTGATTTTATATATAAACCAATCCATTTTTAAAATATATTGCACTAAAACATTTAGATTAATAATAAAAATACATTAAATTTGAATATTGGATGACTTTTGGGCACTAGACATGTAATTGTAAAAAGGAAACCTGTATTTACATAGGCATTTGGTTGGGACACAAGTGTCCTGTAACAT
>JARHVA010005093.1:302500-327500 GCA_037957365.1 Torreya grandis
TTTGTCCTAGGTAGACAAATTTTGGATGCGGTTATTATTACTCATGAGGTATTGCATTCTATGGGTCATACCAAAAAGGAAGGGATGGTCTTAAAGTTGGATATCTCTAAAGCTTATGACATATTTTCTTTGTCTTTCTTTTGTGGTCTTGAAAAAGTTTAGTTTTAAAGGTAAATTCCTTCAATTGATAATAGAGTGTGTTACTTCTCCAAGATATTTTATAATGGTTAATGGTTCCCCTAGAGGATTATTCAATACTAGCAAGGGTTTGCGGCAAGGAGACCCTCGATCTCTTTATCTCTTTATTATTATGGCAGATGTTCTTGGCATATATATATATATATATATATATATATATATATATATATATAACTATATTAGTGAATTCTAAAGAGCTTAAGGGTATCAAACTTGCCTCTTCCACCCCTCTTTCTCACCAATAGTTTTTTGATGACATGATTTTATGTAGTACTTCTTCTATTAAAGAAACTAAGGAATAGAAAAACTTTTTGAATATCTATGCAAAAAAATTTAGGTAGCATATCAACCATCAAAAAATCAAGCTTTACTTCTTTAATACTATAGAGATTTTGTAAGACAAAATTTTCAAAATTTTGGGATGTTCCAAGGCTTCCCTTCCTTATACTTACTTAGGATTACCTTTATCCATCAAAAATCTTTCTAATGCCTACTAGTTCATAATGGTGGAAAGAGTCCAAAAGAAGTTATATGGATGAAAAGGTAAGTTATTAAGCCAATCAAAAAAGTATCGTCTCCTAAAATCGTCACTTTAGAATATCCCTATTTATTACCTTTCCCTGTTTAAGATCCCAACCTTTATAGCTGAGAAAATAGAACAAATGTAGGAAAGCTTTTTATGGTCTAGAGTTGAGGGGAAAAAGGATGGCTCTTATTAATTGGGACACTATATGTACAACTAAAGAGAAGGCTAGATTAGGCATAATAAAGATCATATATTTCAACAAATCTCTTATGGTAAAAGTTGGATGGTGTATTATGAAAGAAGAGAAAGACTGGGTTTATATATTAAGTGCTAAATACTTTGGTGGCAATGACATTCACAACTTCACTCATAATAGTTCTTTTCCTACAAGATCTATCATTTGGAATGGGGTACCCAAAATTAGAAGAGTTATTTCTATGGGGCTGATATGGAGAGTTGGTAATGGTTGGTTGATTAATTTCTGGGTAGATGTGTGGAAGCACAATCATCCTCTCTCAGGCCATTATACATTTTTGTCCTACAAACTAATTGTCTAAGGATCTTTGGGGATACACTAGATGGGTATGTCTTATTTTAGAATGGAAAAGCACATCAAAAGGACTTCAATATCTCTTTAAATGGTCATAGTCTAACCAATATTATTAGTCAACTCCATGGATACTTGAGATATTATCATTTCTTCAAGCAAGATAGACAAGATGAATTGATTTGGAAACCTCATGTTTCTAGAACCTTCACTGTAGATACTACTTACTCCTTATTATCTATTTTTCCTCATAGAAATAAGGATTAGAGAATGGTTTGGAACCACAAATTTATTCCCAAAATTAACAACTTTTGGTGGGTAGAAAACCATTACAAAATTTTAACCCTGGATAATTTGCAAAAGAGAGGTTTTCACCTACCTAACAGATGTTATCTTTGATGTCAAGATGAAGAAAGCATTAACCATTTTTTTTTACATTGCTCTTTTACTAGAGAAATCTAGAGATAAATTATTCAAAAACTAGAGATAGATTGGGTCATGCCTAAAGGGCTTGACAGTTTTCTCCCTATTTGGTTTAAGGCTCCTCCTTTTCTACAACCTGTTCTAAGATAATTGTGGATTCAAACTCCTCTACATGTTGTTTGGGGGATTTGGAAGGAAAGAAATAATAGGATCTTTATAAATTCTATGACAGGCATAGATTAGCTCATACACTCTATTGGTTGTGTTATTCATGAAAACATTAATGTGGTTAAGATAAGAAAATCTAAGTCTCCTCCTACAAAGAAGGAAGTAAGAATTTGTAAAAATTAGAGCATCACTCATAATCTTAATGACATGGATTATCAAAAAGACTATAAAGGAAGCAAACCAGATGGAGATGTCCCCAAATAGGTTGGGTTAAATGCAACTTTGATGGTTGCTCAAAAGTTAATCCAAGGCCTTCCTCTGTGGGAGAATTATAAGAAATGTAAAAGGTAAAATCATTGAGTGTTATGCTAAACCTATAGGAAAGGCTAAAAAAAACTTTTTTGAAACTTAAGATTTATGGTGGGGTCTTCAAAAAGTCCAATACTATGGTTTTAATCAAGTGGAAGTGGAAGGTGACTCTAAGGTGGTGCTTGATATGGTCACTAGGTCATTGAATAGTCCCGAGGAGCTTAGGGACTACATTGAAGACATAAAAAATTCTATTTCTGACATTTCAAATATTAAAATTCAGCATTTGTATAGAGAAGGAAACCATGCTACAGATAAAATAGCCAACCTTGGTCTTAATGTTATAGGAAATTGGTCCACCTCCTTGGTTGATGACTTGCCACAAGGAATACAAGATATAATTTTCAATGATGCAAATGTTGAAAGTTTACCATGCCATTAATATTATGGAGAGGGATCCTTTTCCTTGATTTAAGATTATTTTCATAGACTCCAAAACATTATTTCCAATGATGGAAATATTTTTGCTTATTCATCATACTATTATGATGATTGATTCTTGTCTCTGGATTGTTTTGAAGAGATAGGTCAAGGATAGTTATTTTTAAAAATCAATCATGAAACATCACTCCACCCTTTGTGAAAAAAAAGGCCTTTCCTTAATGATAAATAATGACACTTGCTCTCATTGTGTTTTCATTCTTGACACTTAAAATTTTATGCTCATGTGTTTAATAGATGCTTATTACTATAAGGAAGTTATTCGTGATGTTATTCAAGGGTTTTAGAGGATTCTTATTTCTGTTGTTTATAAATTTAATATGGGGTCCAATTGCTTTGGGTAGAACCTACTTCAAGTGCTAGTCTAAATAAAAATTATCAGGTGTGGAGTATCTTTGAAGGAGGCCTTGGTAACTATGTGAAAGTTATGCACAATTTTGATGAAGCTATTTCTCAAGATTTTTTCAGCTCATGGAGCAATTAGGGGGTGACTGTAAATGGGATATCATTTATAGGCGTAGAATAATTAATTATGGAAACCATGGCCCTATCAAAAAGGTGTATAGAGTAGGGAATAGTGATTATAAGGACTTCATGGATAGATTTCTAGAGGAGGATGAAACCTTGACTAGACACCAAAGTGGCTACCACATAATAGAGTTTTTTGCACCTTGGGGTATGGTTTCTTACCACCTTATGAAATATTTTACTTTGGAAGGAAATTTCAAGGTAATTCATGGCTACCACTTTCCCTTGATTGATCATCTTTAGCATGGTAATTTTATAAGCTTTCCTTTTTTTTATTTTGTCTTCCCTTCAAAGAAGCAATATAAAAGGAGTTAATCCCCCTCTTCACCAAGGGTTAATGTTGGTTTTATAAGAGTTCAATATTATGTTAAACCCTCCTATTCCATGGAAAAAATACAGGAATTTGCCTAATAAAATTAAGTTTTATAAGGGAAAGGCTCAACTTTTAAACACTACGAAGGGATCTTTTGTTGGTAAAGCTGATAGCACCCAAAAGGTTAAGGATATTAAAAAGAAAATTCCTCACACCTATAAATGAAAAGACCTTGGATCTAACCCTAGCCCAATTACCCCTGCTATCCATTATGCTAAAAACCTTATTACTGAGGTTAATGATTCACCAAAAAATATTTTGTTGTCCCTAAAAGAGCAAAGTGGGCAATCCCCTAAAAGTAAGAAGCCTAAAGTTGTCACTATCAAATTTGATGTAGTGAAGGTTAACCTAGTTGTTAGGTTTGTTGACAATGAAGATAGCCCTAGGTAGATTAATGTAGCTCCTAAGAGAAGATCTGCAAGATTAGTTAAGACTAATTTGCAAAATACAACTAGTCATAAAAAGAAACAAAACTAGACCACTGGTGTCTTAATTGAGGAAATTACTTATGATTCTCCATCTGAGAAAAATATAGAAAATGTTGTTGGAATAGATCAAAGCTTAGAGGCTGAAAAGGATTAGGTAACTCACCATGAGGGTTATGAGGAAGCAAACCAGGGTGATGAACAGGGTGAGGAAAGGGAGTTTAAGGTTAATGACCATGACTAGATCCATGGGAACGAGGACTTTGGGAGAAATCCTTTCGAGGACAACTATTTTAAAGATATCCAGATAGACATTGAGACTGCTGAAACTCCACTTAACATTTTTTTAAAATTGTTAATTATCAGACTAGTTCTGACCTTCGGGATTTGTCTAACAGGGTTGTCAAAATGGAAGAATATTTTATCATAAAGATTAACTACTCCACCTGCCAAGAAATCTGAAGTAACATGTTTGAAATGTACCAAATGTTTCAAAGCAAAATTTCTAAATTAGAGAAGGGGCTTAAGGATATGGTTAATTTGGTAAATGGGATTATGACTAACACTGCTAATGAGGTGAAGAAAATTAAGACCTAGCTGGAGAAATGAAAACATTTGCAGGATGAAGGCTATGAAAAGATAAAAGATAAAAGACAAAAGACTAAAAGAGATTCCTCTTCTTGGGAGGAGGTGTCAATGAAAATACAAAATGACTGGAGTAATCCTATGTTTTATTTTTATTACTTCATTTTTTTTAGAAGCTATGTTCTTATTGTGTTATGACTGTTTTGTTCTGCTGACTGTTATCCTGGCCCTCTTGGTTATTATCAAGATGGATTGTTATAATCCTACTCTCTCATATATTATGCTACATGGTTTTTTGGTCTTGGCTCCCTGGCCCTCTTGGGGTTATTATCAAGGAGATTATGGTTCGTACTGTTATTATGGGAGGTTCTTTTTGGGTTTGTTTTTTGCAAGTGGTTAGTTGATACTGTTCTAAGTTGGTACCCTAGCCCTTAATGAGTTTTAGATTAAGGTAAAAATAGGTTTTGAAGGGACCCCGAAACCCAGATACAAGGAAAGAAAGATGAATCATTTACGACCACAGGCAAGACCTAAAACCTACTACAGAGAAGTAGCAAAAATAGGTTTTATATGGACCTGAAACCACTTGAAAGACCACAAGTCAAAACCCAGGTTTAACAAAGACTTGGCTACACCATAGTCAAAAGATTACAAAAAGCCAGGAAACATGTCCAAATAACACAACCAACTAGAAGAATTAGACTATTCTTCCAGTTCCAAAATCATTTTCACTACTTCCTTACCTTTCACAAAAGTATCCTGAATGGTAGTTGCCGCCGACATGGCTTTCTCTTGCATAGCTTTCTTTCTTGAGCTCTATCTCATCCTTTTGCTAGGCCCCTCCAAGGATTTGATCTCCTCATTAGCTCTTTTTCCAATATTAACAGATGCAACACATATGTTGGATGTAACTTCCTCCATTTTCATTCTGCTCTCCTTGATGAGTTCCCTTAGGTTGTTCTCATAGTCTTTGAGCTTGATGGGGATGTCTCTCATCTATTTTTCCATGTTGTTGATTTTGTTCCAAACTGCCTTCTGGTTGTCTTCCATAATTTCCACTTTCCTTTTGAGATCCATTATCTCCTTAAACATCCATGAATCGAGTTGGAGAATAGCCTCTGCTTTGCAATTAACCCATCTCGTAGGTGTGTGCCTTCCATTGTTATGCCTTTTATCACTCCATTCCTCTGTATTCTTATTAGGACTGTTCTCGCCTTCTTCAAAGTGATCCTCTCTACCCCTTTGATTATGTTCCTTCATTTCAGCTTGAACTTCTAGGTCTGTTTCTTGGTTGTCGGCCTGTACTGTGTTTTCCCTGTCATTTATGAAACAGGGTCCTCAACAGGGTCATCCAGGACTTTATCATCCTCAGACACTTGCTGGTTTTCCTCAGAGTCATCTTCACTATTTTCAGACCCTCCTCTATGTTGACTCCTTCTTTCTCATTCTTCTCTTGAACTTCTTCTTCTTCATTGGAACTTGTATTCCTGCTTTCTGTTCCTTCCTTTCCTCCAAGCTTTCCTCCCCAAAATTATCAGTTCTCTCCCACTCTGTATCCTCGTCAACATTCTGATTCTTGACACTAGGGGGCTTGATTTTGATTTTATCTTTCTCTTTAACAATTTCACTCTTACTACTCCGTGAATCCTTGTTTTTCCCCAGGTAAGGATTCTTAACCATGGCCTTATTCTTGCAATAGCCTTCGATTATCAGAATTAATCCTTCATGCAGAATAGGATGCATTTCCTTCTTCCTGTGAGCGAATAAACTTTGGACCAAAGAGAAACGCCCTTACTTTGTGTCTGAAATGATTTAGGAATACAAAGTGGAATTTGTGGACTCTCTTGCTTCTTCCATCGAGGATGAAGTACTCCCTAATACAGCATAAGACATCCCTCCATATACCCTTAATCTGTTCCAGTACATAGAAATCCCCATTCTTTACCAGCTTCTGCTCTTCAACGTCCGTCTTAGGGAATTTACAAAAGGCCTCATTTGAAATGCTAGTCTGCTTGGAGAATTTTAATCCATCCGTAGGCAGCTCCGTAACCTCTGCTATAAATTCCTCTGTTAGATTCACTGTGATGCCATGTAGAGTGACCCTATCATCAATCCAGTTTTTGCAAAAAGCTGTTGTAATATGAGGTTTTGAACCATGGAGCCTTTCCATATAGTTCACAACCTTCCCTTTCTGCAGAATTCTCCAGACATCTTGTTTCTCTCTCCATTTGTCGCAGTTTTTGGGTTCCTACTTCCTTGGTTCTCCTTTCCTTACGTGAGCCATGCAGATTTCCTTTGATACCCAATCACTATGAGCTATACAATGATCCCACCTGCTGCCATTTTGGTTCAAAACTCGCCTTTTTTTAACGTTCAGGGTACCCTAGATTGTAAACCCTTAATGAATTATTATCAAGGTTTTGTTGTGATGTAAATCCAAACTGATATGTCATCTATATGGGTTTGGGACCCTTTTCCTAGCTAAACTTAATCAAAAACAAATTACTATGAATCACAATAACATTATAGGATCTTTTCTTTTAATGTAAATCTCTTACAATTTCTTATTTCTTGCAATTAATATTTTGATTATAAAAATCCAAATATATTTAAGCACACTAAATGTCTAAAATATATAAAGAAATATAATTTAAATTTGTTATTAAAAATCTTCAATAATACTATTATATTTAATTAATATTATATAAATGATAAATTCATTGGACTCTTATTCTTGACCAATTAAGGACATTGTTTATTCACTTTAATTGTTCATTTGCACTGCAGTTCTGGCTTACCACATAGGGATGAAACAATTATTCATTTTTTTTTTTTTTTCCAAAAGTGCTTTAGCCAAAGGCAAGTCATTTACATTATTATTAAAACAATGTGCAGACAAGTCCTTTCCACCTTGGGGAAAATTCTAGCCAATCAAAGTAGAATCCAGCAAGGACAGATCCACAGACCAAAGCAAACCATGCCAAGAATTATCCACTCGAACCGAATCAAACCATGTAGGGAATTATCAACGTTTGAGTTGATCGTCGAAATAAACATGGTTAAATTCTAGCACAATGAAATTAAAACTAGTACCAAGATAGCTATTTATGTAAAATATTTTATTGTTGTTTCACTCTTCTTTTTCATTACTTTTTCCAACGAGGATTATTTTTAACAAATATGTTACCTTCATTTGACAGATTTGGCATATTTAAGCTTTAGAAATATAGTGGCTTCAACTTCTTTAGTTCCCCTCTTTTTTAGAAATATACTTCTTCGGAGTTGGAATTTTCGTTTGTTATATTATATAGATTTTTAAAGCGTTCGGAATGATTTTTGGTATAATAATATTTGTTGACTTTATTTTTATTGGATTTTTTAGTGATCGTTAAATACGCATCAAATTTAAAGTTAAAATTAAAAATGAATATACTCACTCCACTACACTCCAGGCTTCCTTCCACCACTACCATTTTAAAGTACCTCTTGGTGTACTTACTGATAAATTTGTTTAAATGAATTACATGATTTTAAATGTCTAATAACGTATTTTTGCATTAAAAAACAATAAAATACACATGTTGATTCCGTAAGGGGAAAATTATTAAACTGTAATCACTTTTTTGTCTCTACCATTGCAGATACGAATTGTTCAGGGACTGTGTTTAGTGCAGGCTCACTTGCTTTCAAAAGAACTTTCAGCATAAATCAATAGAAGCTTTCCAATGCCATGTACCGCAGGTGAGTCAGATGTGTACAGGGACCCGGCAACAGAAATACCATGGATAGCGTGGTAAAGATTGACCCATACAGAGGAATCTGGGGGCTGCGCCTCCTTGAACTTGAACTCCGGAATCCAATGGAAGTCATCCTTGAGATAAAACTCCTCTCTTTGGCATTAGGAGAAATGTCAAACGGTGATGAATATCATGGTTTCCAAAGCAGACGACTCTGTATCTACCATGAAAGGGAAAGAAAAAGGAAATGTCCACGAAGTGATGGCAATGGAGATAATAGGTGAATGGACTCTATTTTTGCAGGGAAGGTTGCGTTCAAGGAAGAAAGTGTGAGGACTTTACTAACCTGCCATCAAAGGGTAGCCCGTCTATAAAACAGAATTTGACTACTTCTAGCCAACACGAAATCTCTGGTTTGATTGCGAGACAAAATGAGTATTGATTGACTGGCCCTTGGATGTAAAGCCTGCTGTTGAGGCCATTCACAATGAAGAAATGAACATAGCAAATTGAAAATCAGTAATCCAGCTTGTTAAAACTTACGAATATGTTTATGGGAAAGCTCACAAGAGGGGATATCTTCATTCGAAAAAGGGGTTCATGGTTTGGAAAAGCCTGTGGATAAAATGGTTGAGGATCCTGCTGTATCAACTAGTTGGTTGTTTAGTGTTGAAGATAGTAGGGTTATTTAGTGTAAGTTCTCTGGTTCTATGTTCTTAAGCTCCAAATTCTGGAGGAGAAACGAAGGCAGATACTCATCTGCACAGCTTACCACATCTTATGTTTCATCATTGAGTGAAGCTGGAAGAGAGACACCATACAGAGTTGAGATGAGAATAGATATATGGAACAGAAAGTTCAAAGTGAAGCAATGGGCAATGATGGTTTTCATTTCAAGATCCGAATGCATTGTGCAAATAAAGAAGGATCTTTGAGTTGAGGCATCAAGTTGAGAAGAGCATGGCTTCTGGTAAAAAATCTTCTGCAGGGTACTTGCTGCATCAGGCTGCTGGAAATGGAGTTCAGTCAAAAAATAAAAAATTTGCACATTCTGAAAATTGCAAAAGAGACCCCCAAACTCCCTAGGAAATTTGAATGGGAAATGCAACTTGCAAAAAGCAGGGTCGCAAAATGCAACTTGTAAATTGCGGTCAACTCTTCCAATCCCCCTGTCAAAGCAAGGAGGAGAAAAGTCAACTCAAGGGGCTTCATGAAGAATTGGACGAGAAAAACAATTTTGCATTTGTACAAATTGCAATTTACAAATTACAATTCTGCAAATTATAGTTCTACGAATTGCAATTTTGCAAATTGTAATTTGCAAATTGTAAATATATTGCTGGGACTTAGATTTTCCCAAAAATTCAAAAAGTGAAAATAATGCATCTATGCAATAGCAAATGAATGTGCAAAAAGCAAAATGTGAAAATACAAGTTGAAGCCAAAAAGTAAAAAAGGTGAAATGACCTAAGTTTTTGTATTTTCATTTGCTTTGCTTGTTCAAGCACCTCCATGGAAGAATATTATAGGTCTACAAATCCAAGGTAGGCCACTCCAAAGAAGATCATTCAAAGGGCCATGGATCCGAAATATTCCCATGAAATCATTGCAAGAGCAGGTTGTTCCATGGCATGCATAAAGGGAAGAGAATTTATCCAAGAGTTTTTAGTTGTGTAAGTGAGTAGTCAAGGGTATCTCCAGGTAGTTACACATGAGGACAAAGTTTGTTTGGCCTCCACCATGAATTTTCACCTTCCAACTCATGTAAAAGGCATCTCTAGCTAAGAAATCAAGGGGTTTGTTGCAAATCTCCATCATTCCTTATAAAGGAAGTTGGAACAATCATTTTCCTTGTAAATATATGAAGATTCAAGGCATGGTAAAGGGCATATTCTAGCTGGGAGCATCTTGGTAAAACTTGGAAGGGTGTTTTGCACATTTTACAAATTGCAACCATCTTTCTTGGATTTGAAAAGAAGGGTAAAAATTGTATAAATAGAGGGTGTGTCCTCTAATCTTTGTTGTTTTTTATCTTTATTTTTCTAATTATAGGGTCTTCTAAATTTTGAGATCATGTTGTGTATGTATTTTGCCTCTCTTACTAAGGTGGTTGTAGTTGTACAACCATTAGCAAGTTCTGAGAGCATGTCTATATGTCTCCCCTACCCAACATAGAGGAAATCCATCATATTTGTCCCCATGGAAGCATTTTAAAACAATGATGTATGTAAAATTATTTTGCAATGTTAATGAAAAATATTTGTGGTTTTTACTATTTTCTTTTGATGAAGTGCAGTGATGTGTTTTACAAATGTTGTTGATTAGACATCTTGTTTTATGCTCATTACTGGTTGTCATCTTGGAGATCTAGATTATAAATCCCTTTCTGCTTTATGTTTGGAAATATGTTGCTGAATAACTTGTTAGGGCATGCTAGGTTTATTGATTAAATAGGAAAAAGTATATGAGATTCTAGTTTCAAAGTATGTTCTAAGGTTTTAGGATCATTTAGGTATTTGCATTTCATTGGCATCAATCACTAAAAATTACTCCTAATAGTTCCCACTAGCTTGCATTTTAGTCTTCTACATCTTTGCAACAAGTAATGTCATGAATGTTGCAAGAATCCCTATTGTTTGAAAAACACCAACACACCACCCCCTTTTTATTATTACCTAACTGTCCTACCTTGTGCAACCCTAAAAATCATACACCCAACTAAATATTTCAAGTGTTATTTGCCTTGCAAATGCATAAAATCTTGTCTACATAACATGTATTTGCATCTTGTACTTTAAAGACTCAGCACTGTGGTTTTCCATTTGAGCCTTATTGTTGAATATTTTTTAAAATAAAGATTGCAATCACTTTCCCATCTGTCTTCAGTAGCTTGTATGTGACCCAAAGCATTTGTTCACCCCATATGACAACCCTTCCCAGGTGGAGTGTACAAGTTTAGTTATGCCCTGGATATATTTTTTGTTCTTTGTGTCAAAAATCTTCATAGAGGTTCAATTGCATAATCTTTCCATGTGAGCAAGCTACCCCATAGGTCATCTCACCTTGATTTAGGAAGATCCAAAAGCAATAAAGATCTGACCATACCCTCTATCAGTGCCTTTGAGTCATTTTCTCTATTCAGTCCATTCTTGATGTCAAGCCCTCCCTTGGCTATAATGACATACTAGTGGGTTTTTCATCTTTGTTTGCCATTTTCTTCAAGTGTGCAAGGCAAAGTGAAAAAGGTGTATAATTAGGAACCAACACTTTACTGGTGTTTTTATCGAGGACACCTCTTGTCACCCGTGTTGCTAAGGATTCTTGGAGAGAGTTGGTTGTTAAAATCAGGTTTGAAAAAGTTATCTACCAATATTATTTGCAAATAATCTCAGTTGTATTTTCAGACAAAGTTTTATCATATTATTTCATGAGTTTGAAATTTAGGGTTATTTGATCTTGCCTTTGTTATTTTGGCCATCAAATCTATAGCACTCCACTAGGGATGTGCCAAGAATTAAGAGATTTGATAATTTGACATTTGTTGAAGTTGTTGCAAGGAGCTGAAAATTTGTCATGTTTTGAGGTGATTTCCCCTTGTTGAACATGAATCTGAAATTTTCATTGTCTTTGCTTTCATACATCATCACTAATTTCAGCAAGATATGGTTTCAATATGTATCACTGCAAATTTGTAAATGGTTATATTCTATAAATTTGCTTCTAGTGGTGACTCCAAAACATCCTCTAATTTCAAAGAAAGATTAGTACCCTCCTTGAATATCTTCAGCTTTGAGAGTTATTTTTCTTGTAAAGATGGAAGGATTGAGGTCATCCTTCAAAGGTTACTCATCAAAGAAACTTGTCTCTCCCTCAAGTGTTCATCAAAAAAAGGAGACAAGTTTGGAGGTTTGTTGAAGGACAAAGTGCAGTTGTAAAGGACTATTTGGGTTGTCAAAATTTTAGTAATCCTAAAAATTTTGTTAAAATTCCTATTATTCAAGATTGTCATATCTCTTTTAGTGATTCATAATATTATAGCCCCATTTACTGTCTAGCTCCTTCTCAACCAATTGAATCCCCTCCTAGGTTTGATTGCACAAGTCCACATCATTCACCTCCTCACATCTATTGGCTAGTTGTTCTTAAACCTCCCATTAAACCAATCCTCAGGCATAGGGACCTAAATGAGAATGAATGTCTTACATTTCACATTCCTAGATTTAAGCCTATCAATTTTGATGACATGGAAGGTTATCCTAATGAGGTCCCAAATGAAGTAAGGAAATGCCTTCCAAAATTTTAAGGGAATAATGCAGTAAGTTGTGGTTAGTACTTAAGGGATTTTTACAATATAATTGAATATTATGAGGTTAAGCATGAGGATGTGTACATTAAGTTGTTTGTGCACACGCTAGAAGAATCTGCTCATGAATGGTTCAATTCCCTTCCCAGTGGATGCATTGATTCATGGGAAGAAATGAAGAATATTTTTAGAATTCAGTATGGTGATAGAGTTGATCCCAAATTTCTTTTGGCTGAGTTTGAAAACACTAAAAAGAATCTTAATGAGTGCATGTAAGAATTAAATACATGATTCAACAAAGTTATGATGTGGCTTTCTTAGAAAATTAGGCCCAATGATATAGCATGCTTGATCAAATATTATGATGATTTTGACAAGAAGGTTGCATACTAATTGATATACAAGGCTCCCATGAACCTATGTTTGGCATTCAATATGGCCATCCAAATTATGAATAATATAAAGGCTATGGGAAAGCCCATGAACAAGTGGGCTGATGTAAAATTGGTTAATCCAAAAAAAACATAGTCCACAAAGACAACCAACCTTGAAGAAACTATGAAGACTTTGGCCTACACACTAGCTAGAGCTAAGAAGGGGTTGCCTCATGGGTCTACTATTCATCTGAGAGCTCTGAATTCAAGCAAAGTACCAAAAAAGCCTACACATGATGACAAAAATCAAAATAGAGAGGTTGTAAAGGAAGTGCATGATCTATTGAATGGAATGTGGGAAACTATGATTTAGACATTGATTGGTGTGATAAATGCTTCCTTCCACATCCTTCATGTGATACTTTTGAACTAAGTGATGAAGGTATAGATGATCTTCAATTTGCATCTAATGATGGTGAGAGTATGATGTTCAATTATCAAGATTCCCAATGTATGTTTTTTTGCCTCCACAGAAATGATGATGGTACTATTACTAATCAATTTTGGAGTGAGATCAAGAAGGTATGTGTCCCAATTTATGAATTTTCTTATGATGCTAATATGACACAAGAATATAAATTACCCAATCATGATCTAATTGAAGATCCAAATTGTACTCTAAACAAGATATTGGACATGAATGTGGAATTAGATAACCTTGTTGGGAATGTGGATATTGTTGAGCAACTAACTATTCTTGATGTTGGGTTTGATAACAAAGGTGCTTTTTTAGAGAATGTCATCAGATGAAGTTGGGGTTGTCTTTTATGCCCTCTAGAGATGAATGTTTTTAGCTTTCTTTCAAGAAATTTTTTGAGTACACGAATGGCATTGCTAATCCTGAGGCACTCTTTCTTGGTACTTACCTGATTACAGCCAAGAAACAAGCTTATTTACAACTACTGAAGGAGTAGCAAAATATTTTGGCATGGTCTTATCTATATTTGAGATCATGTAAAGAGGATTTGTTTCAACTTGTCATCCTAACAGCCTAGCAATAGACATTTCAAGTAAGTGCAAAGATTGGTTTATTTCATCTTGGCCCCCAAACTACTAGAAAAGTTCAAAAAATTAAGGGATCATAAGATTCCAGAGCCACCAGTTGATGGTGAATATATGAAACATTTCCTAGACTAAGCCTGTGATTATGTATATATTATGTAGTGTATATTCTTGTTGCTTTGTTGTTTTTGTTTTCCCTTTACTTTGGGCCTTAATTTTATAGTTCCTTTCATTTTTTTTGTCATGTGTTCATATTCAGATCTTCTTGATCTATTTTTATTAGTATACCTTATTTTCTTGAGCCTTCATGGGTGTTTATTATGAAAATTTCTCAAGTGTTGACTCCATAGCCAAATATATTGGCACCTGGTCTTATTTACTAGGGTTCTTTGTACACCCATAAGGGGTGTACATCCCCAAGTGAGAGTCAATGTTGGTTCTTGTATTTTCACCAAGGGTTTACACCATTGTGCTGATAAAATAACACATCAATTAGAAAAATCCCCATTCCATGCTACCCATTTCCACATGAAGGGCCACATAAATATAGTAGCCATGCCATCATAACTACTATGTGGATAGAGTATATAGAACAAATTCTAAAGTTTTTATTTGATAGATAAGCATGTAGTATGTGTTAGAGGTTAATTCATTGACTGCATTTAATAATTTCAAAATGGGTGTCAGTGTTCCACGGAGGTATGGGTGTCCAAATTCAATTTCATTTGAGGGCATAAAGTTATGTCAATTTTCAAAGGAATTAAGATGAACTTGTAAATATGTACACCAAATCCCAGGGGAAAGTATGGTGGAGATGTACCACCCCAAATGCAATTTTATAAATTATAAATTGCTTAGATGGTTCTAAATTCTACAAATAGAAGGGGATGATGAAAATTACAAGGTTGACTATACTTTGATCAGAGAAAGGGAACGTGGCATGATAGGTGAATGATAGAAAGAGGAGGCCCAGAAATAATTTACACTCTCCCCAATGTGCAAAGTGTTTCTCCACTTCTATATCCTGTGAGGTAGAAGTGAATGAGAGGGAAAAATCACAAGGAGCCCACAGACATGAGATGAGATTCAAAAGGAGTTTGAGATGTGAAAGGTGTGCCAACTAAAAATCTAGTAGCACCATTATGGCTCGAGGATGACTCTAACTATTGTTACCATGACATTTCAAATGGCATTGCAAATTACACATCGTGCATCCATTATATGGCCTACTCCCATCAACAAGTATGGGCCATATGGTTTGAGGGATTGACATCAGCTAAAGAACATTGTCAATGAATACATAGATTGGAATTATTTGAGGCATCAGACTAGTCATGATTGTCTCTACCATTGTAGATACACATTATTTAAGGATTGTGTTTAGTGCAGTTTCGCTTGCTTTCAAAGGAAATTTTGGCATAGATCAATAGAAGCCTTATAATGCCATGTACCTTAGGTAATTCATATGTGTATAGGGGCCTAACAATATAAATACCATGGATAACATGGTAATTGACCCATACAAAGGAAGTTGTGGGGTGTGCCTCCTTGAACTTGAACTCCAAAATCTAATGGAAGTCATACTTGATATAAAACTCCTCTCTTTGGCATTTGGAGAAATGGCCAATAGTGATGATATCATGGTTTCCAAAGTGGAACATCCTATATCTACCATGAAAGGGAAAGAAAAAGTAAATGTCCATGTAGTGATGGTGATGGAGATAATAGGTGAATGGACTCTATTTATGCAGGAAAGGTTTTGTTCAAGGAAGAAAGTGTGAGGACTTTACTAACCTACCTTCAAAGGTATCCCATCTATAAAACATAATTTGACTACTTCTAGACAAAATGAAATATTTGGTTTGATTTCAAGATAAAATGAGTATTGATTGACTAGCCTTTGGATGTAAAGCTTGTTGTTGAGGCCATTTCCAATCAAGAAATGAACATTACAAATTAAAAATTAGTAATCTGTCTTGTTAAAACTTACAAATATGTTTATGGGAAAGCTCACCAAAGGGGATACATTCATTATAAAAAGGGTTTCATGGTTTGTAAAAGAATGCAGATGAAGTGATTGAGGATCATGTTGTATCAAATGGTAGGTTGTTTAGTGTTGAATATGGTAGGGTTAGTTATTGCAAGTTCCATGTTCTATGTTTTTAATCTCCCAATTCTGAAGGATAAATGAAGGTAGATACTCATCTACATAGCTTACCACATCTAATGTTTCATCATTGAGTGAAGCTGGAAGATAGACACCATATAGAGTTGAGATGAGAATAGATATATGGGATAGAAAGTTCAAAGTGAAGCAATAGGCAATGATTATTTTCATTGATGAATGCTCAAGATCCAAATGCATTGTACAAAGAAAGAGTGATCCTTAAATTGAGGTATCAAGTTGAGAAGTGCATGGCTTCTCATAAAAATTATTCTATAGGGTACTCGTTGGATCAAGATGCTGCAAATGGAGTTAATTTAGAAAATCCAAATTTGGCACATTATGGAAATTGAAAAAGAGACCCCCAAATAGCCTGGGGAACTTGAATTGGAAATGTAACTTGAAAAAATTAGGGTCGCAAAATGTAGCTTACAAATTGCAATCAACTCTCCCAATCCTGCCAGTTAAAGCGAGGAGAAAAGTCAACTCAAGGAGATTTAATGAGAATTGGAGGAGAAATATAATTTTATAATTTTGCACTTATACAAATTGTAATTTGTAAATTTGAAATTTGCAAATTATAATTTTTAATTTGATAATTTGTAAATTTCAATTCTATAAATTGTAAATTTTCAAATTGTGCAGATTTCCAAATTGTAATTTTGCAAATTATAATTTCAAAATTTCAAAACTACTATTGGGACCCAGAATTCCCCAAAAATTCAAAAAGTTAAAATAATGCATCTATGCATTAAAAAAATATGAAGGAAACCCTAAAATACCAATTTACAAAAAAAAATGTGAAAATTACAAAGTGTGAAAAAGCAAATATACAAAAAGCAAAACATGAAAATACAAGTTAGAGATAAAAAGTAAAAAGGGTGAAATGACCTAAGTTTTTGTATTTTCATTTGATTTAATTATTCAAGAACCTCTATAGAAGAATATTTTTGGTCTACAAATCCAAGGTGGGATAATTCAAATAAGATCATTAAAAGGGCCATGGATCCAAAATATTCCAATGAAATCATTGCAAGAGTAGGTTGTTCCATGGCATGCATAAAGGGAAGGGCAGTTGTCGAGGAGTTTCCATCTATACAAGTGAGTTGTCAAGGGCATATCTTGGTATTTACACATGAGGAAAAAGTTTTTTTATCCTCCACCATGAATTTTTACTTTCCAACTCATGTAAAAGGCATCTTGAGCCAAGAAATCAATGGGTTTGTTGCAAATCTCCATCATTTCTTGTAGAAGGGCAGTTGTCGAGGAGTTTCCATCTATACAAGTGAGTTGTCAAGGGCATATCTTGGTATTTACACATGAGGAAAAAGTTTTTTTATCCTCCACCATGAATTTTTACTTTCCAACTCATGTAAAAGGCATCTTGAGCCAAGAAATCAATGGGTTTGTTGCAAATCTCCATCATTTCTTGTAAAGATAGTTAAAAAAATAATTTTCCTTATAAATTCGTGAAGATTCTAGGTATGGTAAAGGGTACATTCTATATGGGAGCATCTTGGTAGAATTTGGAATGGTGTTTTGCACTTTTTGCAAATTAAAACCCTCATTCCCAGATTTGAAAAGAATGGTCAAAAATAAATAAATAGAGGGTTTGTCCTCTATTCTTGGTTATTGTTGATATTTTTTTTCTAATTATATGGTCTTATAAATTTTGGGATCATGTTGTGTGTGTATTTTACCTCTCTTGCGAAGGTGGTTGTAGTTGTATAGTCATTAGCAAGTTCTGAGAGCATGTCTATATGTCTCCCTTGCCCAGCATGGAGCAAATCCATCGTGTTTGTCCCCATGGAAGCATTTTGAAACAATGATGTATGTAAAATTTTCTTTCAATGTTAATGGAAAATATTTTTCATTTTTACTATTTTTTTTTATGAAGTGCATTGATGTGTTTTACAAATGTTGTTGATTGGACATCTTGTTTTATGCTCATTAGTGGTTGTCATCTTGGGCTTAGATCTAGATTGTAAATCCCTTTATGCATTATGTTTGGAAATATTTTGTTAAATAACCTTTTAGGGAATGCTAGGTTTATGGATTAAATAGGAAAATTTATATGAGATTCTAGTTTCAAAGTATGTTCTAGGGTTTTAGGATCATTTGGGTATTTGCATTTCATTGGCATCAATAGCTAAAAATTACTCCTGATAGTTCCCACTAGCTTGCATTTTAGTTCTTACCATGTTTTGAAATTTGTTCTTATTATTTCCTTTTGATCAAATGTAGTGATGTGTTTTACAAATATTTTTGATTGGACATCTTGTTATATGCTCATTACTAGTTGTCATCTTGGGCTTAGATCTAGATTATAAATCCCCTTATGCATTATGTTTGGAAATATGTTGTTGAATAACTTATTATGACACCCTTGGGTTATAGTTTCAATGGGTAAAATTATATGAGATTCAAGTTTTAGTGTATGTTCTAGGGTTTTAGGATCATTTGGGTATTTACATTTAATTTTCACCAATAGCTATAAATTATTCCTGATAATTCCCAATAGCTTGCATTTTAATCTTTTGCATATTTGAAATAATTAATGTCATGAGTTTTTTGAGAATCCCTATTGTTTGAGAAATACTAGCACACCATGCCATTTTTATTACTACCTATCTATCCTACCTTATTCTACCCTACAAATAATACACCTAGCTAAATATTTCAAGTGTTATTTTCCTTAGAAATGCATAAAATCTTTCCTATATGATATTCATTTGCATCTTATGATTTAAAAACTTAGAACTAAAGTTTTCCATTTGACCACTATTGTTGAAGATTATTTAGAATGAAGATTACAATCACTTTCCCATCTGTCTTCAGTAGCTTGTATGTGACCTAGAGCATTTGTTCACCCCATGTGACAACCCTTCCCCGGTGGAGTGAACAAGTTTGGTTGTACCCTGGTAATATTTTTTTTTCTTTGTGCCAAAAATCCCCATTGAGGTTGAATTGCACAATCTCTTCATGTGAGAAATCTAGGTCATCTCACCTTGGTTCAAATAGAGCCAGAAGTAGCAGGGATTTGACCATACCCTCTGTCAGTGCCTCTCAGTCATTTTCTCTATTTAGTCCATTCTTGATTCTAAACCCTCCCTTGGCTATAATGACATACTATGGTTTTTTCATCTTCATTTTCCATTTTCTTCAAGTGTGCAAGGTTGAGCTAAAGAGGTGTAAAAATAAGAACCAACACTACCCCTCACAAGAACAATAAATGTTAAAAACCAATACAAATATATAGATTATTTCATGTATACATATTTTTATCCACGTATGACCTAAGCCCATTTCAATGCAAGAATAAAATGGTGTACTGAAAAAGAATGATTACATTCACAAATACTAGGTGTTGTTTTATTATGGTCATAACACTCAGAATTTAACGGTTGACTCCCTATGTATCCTTCTTTAAAAATAAGGTGTGTTGGGTGACCCTAAACATTGATATCAATTTTTTATAACCCCATAGAATGACCTGTACCCATTTTTAATAGGTTTTAGTGATGACTAGACAAGTCTCTTATCCTTATAATTCAACTATCATATGCTCACCAGATAATTACTCTTAACCACTCAATCCACTCCACCTTTCCTTATCTTGTGCTACATAGATATTGATCTCTATAAGAGAAGAATGAATCATAATGAGAACAACCTTCACGAATTATGTGGGTGATAAAGTACCACATTAGTGTTTCATACCAATATGTGAAACATTTCTACCCCTTTATTAAGTATTGATAAATCCAAGAAAACTTGGTTCAAGTTATGAATTTAGGGTCTACATCTTAAAAAAAGTGAGGTTTACTTTTACTATTCTTCTAGAATAATGGAAAGCATAATAATATTATAATAGGCATCCATACAAGGGTAAGTTCATGAAGCTGAGGGATAATTTTGTTGACATTTTTCAAAAATGCATATTCATTAAAACATTATTATAAATAATGCATACACATTATTAGAATAATGTGTATTCATTATTTTCTCTAGGCTTAGTAATCACTCTGCCTAGATCATGTATTAAGACATGAGTTAACATCTATATGTTCTTAAAACATGAATGTATGAAGCTATAGAATTCAAAAAGGGGACCAATTATAATGTGGGAAGTGGTTTACTAAAATAAATGTTATGTATAAGTTGACATTTATATTTTTCTTATAGATGCATGACTTATGATTTGGGAGATATTTTTTAAAATTCCAATCTTATTAGTACTTAGTCATTTTGAGTATTTCAATATTGAACCTAGGGATTTGAGGGCAGAACATTTGAAATTTATTTCCATTTAGTAAAACTTAGACATTTTAAAGGTTTTGACACTTTCTAGATTATTTTTTGGTATTTCTAAAACTCCTAGGTTTGTCAGAATTAAAGTTTACAAACTAACATGCAGCCAACCACTCCTTTCTACTAATTTTACTTATAATTAGATCCATTATAGGAAAAAAAGTGACACAACAACACCATAATCATTTTTAACTAGGGTAAATAGAGAGAGTTTGGGCCACAGTTAAGTGTGGTTAACCCAATTGAATTTAAATTCATGCCCAAGTGGTGTGCATGGAGAACATCAGTTGCATGGCAACCCATGCACATTGAATCACCCCTTAATGTATATTTTTATTTTTATTAGGTCCCTTATAGGCCAAAAGTGACATGAAAATACCATATATACTTATGAACAAGGTAAATGCAAATAATTTTAGGCACATTTGTGCATGATCACCCCATTTTCTTCATTGAATTGAAGAAAAAAACTATGATTATGGTAAAGTAAGTCAAATTGTGACCCTTTCAGATCTAACCACAAATGTATGCTATTTTACTTAATATTATCTTCATTATTTCCAAAAGGGACACAACAACACCATATCCACTTGTGACAATGGAAATGCAAATAATTTCGAGCACGTGTATGTGTAATTATCCTAATTCACTTTGAAATCAATCCAAATTGGTATGATTGAAGTAACATAGGTCACATTGATGACCCACTAACACTATAACATTACATTGTGTTGATTTCACTTGTAATTAAGTCCATCATATGCCAAAAACCACACAATAACACCATATACATTTATGACTAGGAAAAATATAAATGATTTGGGGCATGTATATATGTATGATCACTCAATTTGCTTTTAAATCAAGTCAAAGTGGTATGATTGGGAAAATGTGGGTTTTACTGGTGACGTGTGCATATCCAATCACCCTTTTCTATCATTTTTACTTGAGATTATGGGGATTATAGGATAATCAATATAGCAACACTATATCTATTTATGACTATAGATACTAAAATTGAATGTCTATCATCTTTGTCTTATCCATTTGGAAAATATCAATTAGGGATACTCCTTTCATGTTCTAGACATTCTCTCTACCAAAAGGCTCACATTATCCATCTCACAATTCCTAAATGGTTATCTCATAGTCTAACCCTTACCTCTCTGATGACCCAAACCACATGTACTATGTAGAATCCTTAACACTTGATAAATATAACTCACTAATAGATATATAATTGTACCTATTTTCTAGCTCCCTAGACATTATTAGCCACATAAGGAAACTAACATTGATGCTAGTGTCCAAATCCTTATTTAGTGTCTAATCTCTAAAACTCATCCAATTTTGAAATAAATCATGGTCCATGGATCAGCTTATGTGTATTATTCCATCCTAACATGAGATATTTCCAAAAGGGATTAGTATAAGTAGAATACTAATCCTTCTTATTCTCTACCAACAACTCATCAAGTGATAATATACCAAGGAACATTCAATCAAGAATTCAATTAAGTAAACCTTCTCTATCTTTTCTTTTTCTCTACAACACATAGGAATAGTTATAACAAAAAGATTGAATCCTCTCAAGAGTAACACTTACATGATATTTTCCAAGTTATAATCAGATGACATCATGCATCTTCATATAATCTATTGAAATGTTTTTATCACACACCTATCACACCTAAGTAGATAACTACATCAGTCTGAGGCCCTCTTCAAGGTATTAGCTATGTGGTAAACACTCAATGGCAATAGGTCATTGAGGTTAGCTCAACATTGTAAGACCACTAACCCATATTTGGCCACTCATTCCAAGGATGAATAAAAGTGAAGAGATAGGGTTTGATCAATTAAATAAGAATGATAAATTATAAATTGAATATGAAACCATTAGTAGAAAGGTGAAAAAAACTCAAAACACTGAACTTAGTCATATGTAAAGATATAGTCAATATTTTGTATAGAACACTTGATTCATAATTAAACACTAGCATCAATGATGGTGTATATATATGAAGGTAGTGTTTGAAGTCATAGAAATAATATTTCTATAATCTCATGACTAATTTATAGCACTAATCTAATCCACTTATGCCTACTTCCTGAGACCTCCACATGCACAATAAAATAGTTAATCATTGGTGTTCTTCTCAGTGATCATTTTTATTATTCCAAATAAAAATAGAATGGTTGATATGATATGTTAAAAAATAAAAATAGAATGGTTAATATAATCTATTAAATATAAATTGGAAATACAAATGATCACTAAGAAGAACACCAATTATTAACTACTTTATTATGCATGTGGAGGTCTAAACAAGAGGTAGGCATAAGTGGATCTATTAAATATAACTTGGAAATAAACTATTCTAATATTATACATTGATGATATGGTTTATTCACCCTTATTTGAGATAAACTATTCTATCTTGACCCCCATATTTTGAATAAATAAATCTCTTTATATAGAGTCATGGATACATTTTGGTATGTTTTATGCACTCCACATTGAAAAAATTGTATGTGTCACTAAATTTCTCTTAATAATAATAGTTGATGTTCTTCTCAGCAATCATTGGTGTTCTTCTATAATCAAATAGAGTGATTTATATAATTTATTAAATTTATTTAATATAATAAAATATAACTTAAAAAATCTTTGAGACCCTAAGATGGGTACAGTTATTCATCAATCATTTATCGATCACACATTCACCCTTCTCTATTGATTATCATATTTTAATTTAGTGTGTCAATCGAGTATGGTCTTATCCATCAATTCATAAATATATTATATATGCCTTATATAAATATAAGGTAAACTTTCTACATCACTCTCTAGAGTGTGGTCCCTATGCTTGCCTCTGTGTGTGTGTGTGTGTGTGTGTGTGTGTGTGTGTGTGTGTGTGTGTGTATTTTAAAGGCACCACATAGATATTATAGGTATAATTGACATACATAAATAAATATATATTGAAGGCAACACATATATGTCATGATTGACAATGATCATACCCCCAATCTATATGTCATACCTTCACACACACACACACACACACACACACACACACACACACACACACACACACACACACACACACACACACACACACACACACACACACACACACACACACACACACACACACACACACACACACACACACATTTGTGTGTGTGTGTGTGTGTGTGTGTGTGTGTGTGTGTGTGTGTGTGTGTGTGTGTGTGTGTGTGTGTGTGTGTGTGTGTGTGTGTGTGTGTGTGTGTCTATGTATGTATGTATGTATATATGTATGTATGTATATGTATATGTCTATGTATATGTGTGTATGTGTGTGTGTGTGTGTGTGTGTGTGTGTGTGTGTGTGTGTGTGTGTGTGTGTGTGTGTGTGTGTGTGTATTTCAATCTTCAATCAAGTACTCCTCATCTATTATGTGACCTCTCTTTCAGCCTCAACTATAGATGGTAAGTCTTTATGTATGGACACCACCCACTAGTTTTCCCACTATATTATAAATTTCCTATCCATATCCTAAATAGATATAAGGAAATAAGAGAAATTATATGTGCCTCAATCATTCATCAATCACTGATGATTTATATTACATATTACATATCAATAAATCTATAGGGGTGGGGTTTTCATTACACACACATGTGTATGCATGCATGCACACATGAATGTGTGTGCACTCACACAGGCGCACACACACACACACACACACACACACACAAAGAGAGAGAGAGAGAGAGAGAGAGAGAGAGAGAGAGAGAGAGAGAGAGAGAGAGAGAGAGAGAGAGAGAGAGAGAGAGAGAGAGAGAGAGAGAGAGAGAGAGAGAGATTTAATCAAGTAATTGATTTTTAAAATAATAGAGGGCCCTTATATATATGGGCATTCAATGACCCCTATATATATGTATGAGGTACAATGTCCCCTATCTATGGATAGAAACTCAATTAATATATTATGTTAATTGATTCTTGTATCTATATATGTACACACATCTATACCTATCTATATCTAAGGAGGGAGAGGGGTGCATAGGGTTTGAACCTATAGTATTTGAGTCATGGGCCCAATGAGTTGACCAATTATTCCACCTCACTTCATAAGATATGGATATGGCCATAATGAATCAATGTCATATCCATATCCCATATCTATATATGGAAGGTTTTGGCCAAGTGATTGAATCAATATGAATCATATTATACACATAATATAATTAGATCATTCAATTGTAACAAATAGGATTGAGTGATATGGTGGAACCATATTTCATCAGTGAACAATGACATGATCACATTACCACCCACCACTATATACATATAGATTTTCATTGGGATTGACACTTGATAAATTTTAGCTATCATAATATATATTAGCATCTTGAACCCACATATGGATTTATATATAGATTTAGCATGAATATAAAAAGGGGCCAAGGTATA
>JARHVA010005093.1:332500-360000 GCA_037957365.1 Torreya grandis
AAGTAGATAAAAGGGAAAGTTGATAAGAGTATTATGCCTAAAATTATTTAGAAGGGGGAGATGATAATTTTAAAACTTGGTGAAATGTCTCTCCAGTGCAAAATACTTCATGAGGATAAAACACACGCCATCCCAAGGCTCAAGCAACTTGGCTCGATCAAATCCTCCCTAGTGAGGTGTTAGTTCTTTGCCCTCTCCAAGAAATAGCTTCTAGCTAGAAAGGTCTGCAATTTTTTTTGTTATAGCTTAATCTCCTGCATAGACATGCTAGTGGCCATAGCTATCACATTTTTGGAAATCTCGAAGCTAATTCTTCCAACAGAGACTCATCAGTTTAGCCAAGACCTAGTGAACTATTCAGACAGGTTTTCATCAAACCCATTGAGATTCTCCATATAGGGACTAATCCCTCCCTCTTTACAGTAGTGCTAGACCACCAGGTTGTCTTTGAATTCATAGCAAGAAACTGGTTTTGTTCATATTCTATCACCACCCATGTCAGACTTACAGAGTAGACCAAGAGAATCCTAAATTTTAATCATCAAAATTGAAGTAGCTTCAAGCCCTTGTTCATGAATATACATAATTATGATGAAATAACACATACTTCAAAGCATCATGCAGAGATGAAACTTACTCGTCCCGTGCTTAAACATAATTTCTCGGTGATCTCCACAATGATGAAACATTTTGCTCACTTAACAAAGTGGTATAATAACTCAAAAATGATTATCAAAAGGGTACAATAGGCCCCAAACTCTGAGATACATGTCAGAACCCTCCAAAAGGACTGACTAATAGAGTTATCCTTCCAACATATCTAACTCATCCTTAACATGTCATTTCCTTTTGGATGAGATCCCTAATATTTAAAGGGATATGATTTATTTGGCACCAACATCGCCAATTTAAAAATTATTGGCTGAGATTGGCATAGGCATCAACTACACAATTTTCCTCCCTATAAATATGTGAAATATCAACTCTTGTAAGCTTCCTCAGGAGAAATTGTATCCCTAATGATATCTTTTAACTTAATGCCCACACTTGATACTTTGTTGACCGCATTGATAACTATTTTAAAGTCCCCCTAGATATTCAAATTCCTTATTCCAAGGGATATAGCCAGTTTTATCCCCCATAAAAGAGCAATTGCTTCAGCATAGTTATTTCTTTGGTAGCCTATTCCACTAGCATAGATAACAATCATCCACCCTTTGTCATTTCTTATAATCCCTCCCCCACTGACTTTACCATCAGACTTAGAGGCCACATCAAAGCTAAGTTTCAACCAGTTAGGCTTTGGGGGATTCCATCTAGTGTTAAGTCTCTGTAGCATTTTAGAATTATTAAAATTGGGAATATGATTTAGTACTTTCCATTTAGCTGTAATTTTCTCTTCTTCCTGAGTTAGGGGTTTTCTTTGTAGTGTGAATATGAGCAATAGTGACACTTTCCAATAGAGTCTTGACAAAATTATGAAACACCTGAGAGGCATCTCTAGCAGTATCCCTAAAAATTCTATGGTTGTGCTCTTTCCATAAAATCTAGCTCAAACAGGGTAGAGTTTGATTCCATAACTCAAGGAGCCAAGGATGAGAAATGGTAGGATTCTAGTTGATAATGACTTCCTTGAGGTCAAAATTATAGACCCACTCAATGCCAAAATTATTTAGGATTCTGCCCCAAAGTTCCCATGTAAAATCATAGTGTATTAAAAGATGAGAAACTATTTCCTCTTTTGAATAGCATAAATAGCATCTGTTGATCAAGGTAAACCCTCTCTTCTAAAGGTTGTCTTGGGTTAAAATTTTGTTATGAGTAGCAGACCACCAAAACATGTTAATTATTGGCATAAGTTTATGGTTCCAAACTTTTTTCCATATCTCCTTATTCTGAGCCTCAGGAATCAACAAATGATAAGCTGACTTGACATAGAACTATCCATTCTTATCTAGCCACTAGTATTGTTCATCTTCTCTTGGGAAGAGAGGGATTATAACCCCCTGAATCAACTATTAAATATCCAAAACTTTAGGGGAGAGATCAGGTCGATGAGCATAGTAGTCCAATAGATTTTTCCAATGCCTTATGCCATTATTATTAGCCATGTAATCACAGACTTTATCTCCAAAAAATTGAGTAGCAATGTTAGCAATTTATCCATAGTCTCCTTACATGATAAGAGCCTTATCCTTCACCCAAATGTCATTCTAGAATTTAATATGCCTACCATTTCCCAATTTCCATCTAATCCCTTGCTTAAGAAAGCTTATACATTTTAGCATTTTATTCCATATCACCGACCCTTGGGGTAGCCCTACCTGTTGTAGAAAGTTGGAGCCATCTGAACTATGCATATATTTGGCATGCATGATTTCCCCCCAATCATTATGTTTGTGAATTAGATTCCAGTTGATTTTGGAGAGGACTTTATTCATGTTCCTAATGGATCTAATATTGAGGCCACCATGTGATTTCAGAAGACACACTTTTCCCAACTAACCAGAGACATTCTTTATTTATCTTCCAGTCCCATCCATAATAATTTTCTTTGGATCTATTCCAATTTGACAACAAAATACGAAGGTATTCTAAAGAGAGAGAAGAATTAGGTAGTAATCCATTGTAGAGAGGCCTGAAGAAGCTATAATTTACCTTCACTGCTGAGTAGTTTCCCTTGTAGGATTGAGTACTGAAATTTTCTGAAGGGTCACATTCAGAAACTGGAGCAGAACTTTTCTACTGGGCTCTAGAAGTTTATTCTCCTGAACATGTCCATGCTATAGGATTTGGGTGCTACTACTTCAACTATCAATGTGAACACTAATAAATTGGATGACATCATTAAATAAATGTTTAAGTAAGGAGAGATCTAGCCTCCTTAGTTATTTTTTTGGATACTCTGGCTCTTATTATTTCCTATATTTATTTTAATTTTGGTTTTGTTGTGTCTGTTGGTTCACTGAATGTGACATTTTTGTCATAAGGCATCATTTATGTTGATTGCCTTTGTGGTTTCTTTGTTGTTTGTAAGGGTTCAGCCCCTAGTTTTGCTGCCTTATATTATCAAAAACATATCCCAATGTCTCTAAATTTTGATCTAACAAGGAAATAATTCCTAATATTTGAAGTACATTAAAAAAATGTTCAAGAGGAGCTTCCACTAAGAGGAAATTTATATACATTTGTTAAATAATTGAGACATTTTACAACATTATTAAAAATTAAGAGCTTTACTAATAACATGAAATTCTATTATAATAATAATTTATCCTTTTTCTTTGATCCTTGAAAGGAGAAAGGATAATAAGTTTTGAATTTCCTAGGTTAAAATTTAATAGATTTTATAAATAACAATCATCTCTTATGTTCCCATATAATATAACCCATTTTATGTGTTATAAAAACTAACCAATGTATTTAAACTCTATAGCCCTAGGTTGAAAAATGAGGGATCTCAACAATTTAGCTCTTATATTTGATTTTTTGTCATCAAAGAATGATTTCAACAATTTAGTTCATATATTTTATTCTTTTTCTACTCTTTCTTTCAAGTTTCATGGTTACTACTGAGAAATAAAATATATATTCATATTAACATAGATGAAAGAATAATATATCTTCATGTTCTGTGGTAACTATTAAAGAATAATTTATATTCTTTTCACCATGTATATATTCAAAATTGTAATGAATATTTGTTCAATAATATATACATATTTTCATATTAATATTTATTTAAGTGATACTTGGTGTCTATAAACCACTTAGATAGTGACCAAAAATGTGGTTCTGTTTCAAGAGAATTGTTGTGCATTTTTTTTTATTTAACAATTAAAATGTTGTTTAATAGGTATAAAACTTTGAAAGATTAGAGTGATAAATATATATAATTCATTAATAATTCCAATTTCAACTTTGTGATTGTAGATATATGTTATTATTTGAAAATACTAAGAACTAATGTACTTAGATTAAATACAAGTTCTAGATTAATTGTTTTCAATATATGAATATATAAATCAATAAAAGACACAACTGTGATTATGCATGATCAAATGCATAATCTGAAAATATTCGTTGATATGACTATCCTCCATAGAGAATAACATAGACAATTCACAGCCTTTAATTGCAAACTTGCCCATATTGGCTATGACAAAACTATACTTATTCATCCTTCCATACCTATGTATGTTGATCAGGTTGAGATGTTCAAATTATGTTTATACCACAGAAAATTCATATTTGTTCTACTTTCTAGTTTGGAAATCATATGTTTATTCTGATATCTAAAACCTAAAAAAAAAGAGTTTGGAAGAGGGGGAGTGTTACTATGCATGATCAAAAGAAAAATCTAAAAGTGCTTATGGATAATGTTGTTCACCTTGGAAAACACCATAGGCAAATTGTATCCATTTACCATCAACTTCTATGCATTGATTGTGATGGAAATACAGTTATTTTACCACATGTGCCTATGTTGACTAAGATTGTTAATGCACTTCTAGATTTAAAATTTGTGTGGAGATACCTAAAATATAAAACCCTTGTTATTACACATAAACTAAAATGATATCAAATAAGTGTGTCAAGGAAAATGGATTGATTTGGATTAGCCTTGTTTAATCCCCATTGAATGACCAAGCATTGAACTACATTTCCAATCATTTGAAGAAGGCTCAAACTCGAATGTGGCTCTCCCACTAACATGTATGGGTGAAATTATGAATGTAACTATATATTCTCTTTCTCCTATTTTATCATTGGAAAAAACATTAAAATATTAATTTATCCTTTGTAACTTTAAAATTTAGCTTCAATAAACTCTATAAATAACACATGTAAATCCTTCTATAGCTTTTGATAGTATGGAGTGTCATCCAAAATGCCTTAAATTAGATTTTTATTTATATAAATTTTGACTTAGAATTAGGATACCTATTGACATTAAAAATTCAACCCAAAAAGACTCAAATACAAAAAAGGATGATTCAAACAAAATGTGACTTAAAATAAACTATAAAATTATGTTTGGATAAGTTTGCACTTCATTGATAAAGTTGTCAGTCTAAACCATCCTTAAAATAATATACCTATCTAAGAACCACTACAAATGATAAAATACTAGAATTGGGGATCCCAACGACAAAAATGGAAGTAATAGTAAAAAATGTACAAACATATGAAATATAGAGACAAAATTCAAACAAAATGCACAAATAGATACTTCACACATCGCCAATAGTCTTTTTGTGCAAAGTTGTAATAAATGACATTAAAGATGGGTTTGTACAAAGTTTGGTTTCCATATTTTCCCTATTTTATTCTAGTAATTAAATTTATAGAGTAAATGAGAGAAATGTACCTGAATGTGCTCAACACACTTGTTTCTTGTTTAATATTTTGATTAAGTAGTATAACCAATACTAAATCTTGAAGTAACACATGTAATATTCAATGCCCATATATGAAATCTAAAAGTCTAAATTTTAGATTTAAATGTAAATAATAAGGAAAGAGTACATTTGTGTGCATGTACCTATGTCATTATAGACACCTAATTATGTCATAGGTACTTGAAACTACTAATTATTGACACATCTAAAACTACATGACTTGTGTCAAAATACATTATCCATATTTTGAATTCCTCTAAGCCTTATTTCTATATGTGGGATTGGCCCTTTTTTTAATCACTACCACACAAAAAAAATTAATTCAAATTCTCAAACTACATAATATCACCCTCAAACAATTTCCTTCTCAATATAAATATCACTAATCTTTTAGGACATGTCTACACTATACAGATAATAGTGCATCCTACAATAATAAAACCTTATGTAAAATAATGGATAGTTTCTAAATTTCACATTAAATTTTTTTGGGCCTTCTTACATGATTCATAAAGTTGGATAAATGAAATTATCAAAATGTTTGCCAATAAATACACATCAAAGGTTATTCACTATCCTCACTTACTATCCCTTAGTTCCATGCTTATACAATATTACACATTGAGAAAGTTTACCTTATTATTTTCAATTTCAATATCATTCACAATGAATAACCATAATCCAATTATAAACCATCTTTAACTAAGGAAATATCTATCATTAGTAAGTATGATATCCATATTTATAACTACATAGACATAATAAAGAAGAAAATTTTCATAATCACTCTATGTGGGAGAACTTTGTGGGCTTGATTTCTCGTATTAGAGTATTGTTTCATTGGAAAAAATCAATCATTAAGAGGGTGATTTGGGGTCAACTCAACCCATTACACTTGTATCTATTTTACAATTTTTTAAGCTCTCAAAGTACCCTTAGTGTTTTAAATATAACATAAACAAAGTAATGAATTCTAAAGAACATAATACAAATTTTGATATCTTAGATTGCTTAGAATACATAGATAAAGAAGGCACAATAATTATTTTTTCATCATAATCAACCAGTATAACGCCCATGGTCAAAGAGCCTAAATGGAAAACACTCTTTTTTGTCTATAGTAGTACTATCTAGATACATCTTTTTATTCTATTTATAATATATCACTATCAAAATCCTTCTTTATTTTTATTTATTTATCAATCAGTTGTCATAGTCAACTAGGACAAGTCCATGGTTAATAGATTTGAGTGGCCTACACTCATAACTGCATAACATGGCTCTTTCTATATTTAGATCAATATTGTGTCCTCAATCTTTAGCAAGAAAAATTACATATTTTTTCTAATTTCCACTTTGAGACATATGAAACATCTAAAATAATCAATAGAATAAGTACTCTAGCTAAGTATTTTTATTCTTAGTGTTTTCAAAACATATCAAATTTATATATTTATAAATTATGAAAATTAGAATTTTTGATTATTTTTCATCTTTAACATTCTAATATTTATAAATAAGTGAAATGTGAAAAAAAATAACATTACCAACACTCTTATCAAAAATTATGGGAGAGGAGGAAGTTGTTAATGATGTTGCAGTTAACGAGCCTATGGATAATGAAGAACTAAACAAGCCAATTTTGGTGAATGTGGAGGTGCCCAAATTATCATGGGTAGACATTTTATCTGTTAAATATTATGAGGTGGTTACCATTGGCCAGAACCTCAAACTAGTGAGGGAGGAAAATGAAGTGTACCTAGATATCCCTAATAACATTATATTCTAAGGTGGATACCATTGGATAGAACCTCAACCCAATTAGTGAAGAAAAATAAATTTACCTAGATATCCCTGATAACATTATTTATAACACCAAAACTTCTCTAGAGAACTCTCTACTAGCATGCTTTTATGGCTACAAGCCTAAAATTGAAGTTTTCAAAGAATGGGTAGCTAGGAAATGGAAATATTTGGGACACATTGAAGTGGGTTCCATGGCTAAGAATTTATTCTTGGTCTCCTTCACTTCTTCCAAATACTATGAGAAAGCTCTTGAAGGGGGAGAATGGTTCTTTGAAAAATCATTTTTGTCTCTTAGGAAATGGAACCATGTGCTTAATCTTGACCATGATGCCTCAATGTAAATCCTTATGTGAGTTACACTACTAGGACTCCCCTTAGGGTTATGGTAGGAGGACGTAATCTTATTTATTTCCAGATCCATTAAAATTTTTGTGTCTATATATCTAGTTATGAATTCCAGGATAAGGTTGGTTGAAGATAGTTTTAATTTTTATGTTTAAACAAATAAACTAGTTGTTAGAACCATTCAACTCAAATCCAAATTTGGAACTTGGACCTAGAAGATCCTCTATCAAAGACATGATGTCATCTATATAGGGTGTGATTTGGTAGGGTACACTAAAAATATTTTTTTTAGAGAATGGGTAGCTAGGAAATGGAAATATTTGGGACACATTGAAGTGGGTTCCATGGCTAAGAATTTATTCTTGGTCTCTTTCACTTCTTCCAAATACTTTGAGATAGCTCTTGAAGGGAGAGAATGGTTCTTTGAAAAATCATTTTTGTCTCTTAGGAAATGGAACCATGTACTTAATCTTGACTATGATGCCTTAATGTAAATCCTTATGTGAGTTACACTACTAGGACTCCCCTTGGGGTTATGGTAGGAGGACGTAATCTTATGTATTTCCAGATCCATTAGAAAATTTATGTCTATATATCTAGTTATGAATTCCAGGATAAGGTTGGTTGAAGATAGTTTTAATGTTTATGTTCAAACAAATAAACTAGTTGTTAAAACCATTCAACTCAAATCCAAATTTGGAACTTGGACCTAGAAGATCCTCTATCAAAGACATGATGTCATCTGTAGAGGGTGTGATTTGGTAAGCTACACTAAAAATAATTTTTTCAGAGAATGGGTAGCTAGGAAATGGAAATATTTGGGACACATTGAAGTGGGTTCCATGGCTAATAATTTATTCTTGGTCTCCTTCACTTATTCCAAATACTATGAGATAGCTCTTGAAGGGGGAGAATGGTTCTTTGAAAAATCATTTTTGTCTCTTAGGAAATGGAACCATGTGCTTAATCTTGACTATGATGCCTTAATGTAAATCCTTATGTGAGTTACACTACTAGGACTCCCCTTGGGGTTATGGTAGGAGGACGTAATCTTATGTATTTCCAGATCCATTAGAAAATTTATGTCTATATATCTAGTTATGAATTACAGGATAAGGTTGGTTGAGGATAGTTTTAATGTTTATGTTCAAACAAATAAACTAGTTGTTAGAACCATTTAACTCAAATCCAAATTTGGAACTTGGACCTAGAAGATCCTCTATCAAAGACATGATGTCATCTGCAGAGGGTGTGATTTGGTAGGGTACACTAAAAATAATATTTTGAGTTGACAAAATCCATCAAAGAATGATCTATCAAAGGACTACTAGCTAGAGAAATTGATTTGTGGGCCTAGTGAGTCTTAATGGAACATCTAGGTAAAATAAAATCCCCCTTCCAATTCTTTGAAGATAAAGGATAATTCCAGTTCTAGAATCCAAGATCCTTGTCTTGAGAGAAAACCTCAATATCATAATAAGGATATTGGAAGCACAATGACTAAGAGGGAGATGAATCAATCCTCAAAACCTTTCTTTCAATTACACTCAAGCAATCATCAACCATTCAAATAACACAGAGCTAAAAATCTCCACCTAACACCATATTATCCTGAGTCATAAGATGGAATCTACTCTTAGAAACATCTCTAAATAGGATACTTCTCCATTTCTTGGTAACAAGATAATAGATTTTATGAAGCATTATACAAACATGTTCCCCCTTTTTCCTCATAGCTTTTGCTCATCATATAAGTCATCAAAACTCATAGACCTTTCTCATCTTCCTTCAAACATCTCGATACTAATACCAATTCTCAAGACAAATCAAGCTCAACTACCAATTTCTAGAAATAAGGAACAAGTTTTTGCTTACCTCTCATATACCAACAACACTTTGAGCTTTATCAACATTTTTTAACATGTCTTCATGATAGCTTCCAAGCTTCTAATAAATAATGAGTGTCTCCATGAATCCTAATGGAGTCACCCCTTACCATAGGTTACTAGAAAAACACAAACTTAGGAAATTCCTAGATCTCCATGCTCTCACAAGACTGATGACCCTTTAGGATCCTTTTAGTCTTGATTAGCCTCTTTATCTTGGCCTCTTCATTATCCATGTGGTCAAAAATTTGAGCTGATAATGAACACTCTTGATACTCTTCAATAACTTATCTATTCTCTATCATAGAAAATAGTCCACTTTGGCTTGTAGGTTGATCAAGACTAAAATTGACTGTCTTTGGCTTCCACACCTTGGTTTGTCTTCTTTCTTGAACTCTATGAGATTGAATCTTTGTGTTATGTCTTGATGATTCATGATGATAGAATCTTTAAATATGACCAATGCTAAGACAATTATATAAAATAACATCACTCATATATCTTAACTAATGTGAATTATAACTCCTTCTATTGTCCCATGAGTAATCATTCTTTAAGGGTTTTCTACACTCTCTTTCTCTATGACCAAATTGACTACATGAGAAATAATAACCATTGAATGAATATGCATACCTTATGACATTAGGATGTCTGACAAAATATGTCTTCATATTGTTCTTAAGGTTGGCCTTCTTGTTCACATTAGCATTTTCCTTGGTCTCCTTTTGATCTAATTTGAAACCAAGACCTGCCTTATCATTGGTAGACTTATGACTACTCAAAATGTCATCTAGAACCTTATTTCTCTTTTCAAACTTTTCATAGGTATTCATCTTACTACTTATTTTATTCAATTCTGACTTTTAAGGATTTCATTTTTGATTCATACCTAGTGGATTATTCTTCCTTAGCCTTTAGGCTAGTAGTGAATATCTCCATCTAAGTTTCAACTTGATTTATGATCTCATTATGCTCCTTAGATGTGCTACTCAGTCTCTCTTCAAACAAACCAATCTACTCTTCATAGTCCTTAACTAATTATCTTAGTTTCTAATTCTTCCTTCTTTGGAACTTCAAATCCTCTAGAGAACTCACCAATTCTACCTAAAGGTTTACTTCAGTTTCTTCTTCATATGATTCTTCATCATCCACAATGCTTTTCCCTTTTGAGAAACCCTAATTTTCTATTTTTATAGCCATTAATAAAGTTTCATTATTGTCAAGCTCATTATTGTCATAATCACTATTAGATGTACTTTGGTATAGAAACTTCTCTTGTTATTGAGTTACCCTTTATTGACTTCATACTTCCTAATATCTTTCTTGATTTTGCCAAGCTTATAGACACTATTATCATTACCATGATGTTAATCATGTTCTTCATCATGCTCACTCCTATTCTTGTTAGGACACTTTGATGCAAAGTGACCAATATTACCATAATTGAAACATTTGAAAGGAAACTTACCTTATACTTACCAAATCCAATATTCAATCTCCTATCAAATATGGCTATTAATTCATCATCATAAATATATGAACATTTCTCATCCTTGACCTTATTAGCTTTTGACTTCTCAACTTTGAATGTTACTTCTTTCTTAGAATGTTTTCTTTCATTTTTTCTCATCTCATAGGTAGTCAAGATGCCATGAAGCCCATCGATTTGACATGTGTCTAGATCTTGCATTTATTCTACTACAGACACCTTTAAATCAAATTTAGAAGTTAGGTACGTCAATACATTTTTTACAACTGTAGATTCTTTCACTTCTTCTATGAGACCTTTGATGACATTGATAACTTCATCAACCTTTAACATGTAATATGCATGATATCATCTTCATTCACCCTCAAACTTTCAAAATACCTTGTATGAGTATACAATTTAACCATATTCACCTTGGTGTATCCTTCATATATAATATTAAACTTGTCTTATATCACCTTGGATAACTCATAGTCCATCATGTTCATGAACTCTACCTCTAATAGGCCACATAAAATGGCATTTATTACCTTAGAATTGATCTCACTTTCCTTCTTGCATGTTGCATCAATTGGTGGTGTAATACATAGAGTGTATCCATACACAACCGACTACCATATGTCATGTCCCATTGACATTAGATATTTCTTCATTATGATTCTCCAAAATGCATAATCAATTCCATTAATAATAAATCCTTGCTTGTAGAGAAACCTCCTTGAACTTGACTACTATCCATCCTTTCTTCTAGGATCTCCTTTAGGCTATTAGGCCTAATTCAAAGGTTTGTATCTGATACCAATTATTGGAAGCATATTTAATGAGAGGTAGAGGGGTGGGGGGTAAATAAATATTCAAAACCTTTATTTTAATTACACTTAAGCAATCATAAACTATTCAAACAAACATATAGATCTAGAAAGCATAAAAAACTATCCACATAATTATGAAACACAATAACACATCATATATATGGGAAACCATCTATGGAAATAAAAATTAATAATATATACAATTGGAATACATTTATATAAGACAAAAACTATGTTTATTGAAGCACCAACTCCACATGGAGCACCAACCCCAACTAGAAAAACACCCACTTCATTAGGCTTTAACAATCACCCACTTACAAGGAAGTACCAACCCCCTGGATGACTTAATAACCTTATTGTTTTTATTACCTTAATAACACTATGTTTCTCAACCACCATATGCTGACCACGTCTTCAACTCTTTACACTCTTATTCTTCTCAAACTGCCTTTTAGGCTTCTTTGATCTACTAGGTCTCTTCAATAATAATTAGGTCATATGGTCTTGACCTTCATATGAAGACACACTATCAGATATTCATTACAAATATTATAAACTACTATGATGGTCTAAAATACCTCCTACTCAATTATTTACTATTTCATTCACATTACACTCTACTTCCAAAAATAGGCCTAAAGCGACCTATATATATATACCATTCCTTTCTTATATACCAATTAGTCATCCAAACACCCTTAACCTCTTAGGTCAGCCATATAATAGGTATTATGACATTTTTTGTACATGAATAAACCAATATTTGAGTCCATTTTGGTCTATCATGACTCAATTAAGCCTCATTTTCTTTTTAGATCTCATGGAGACGTATTAGACCTTCTTAGACACACGTTACACTTTTCTTTTCTTGGAACACACTAAAACCCAACACCTAGTAGTAAAATATAATATAACACTCATATAGACCCCCACTAATGTCTTATAGTCTAAATAAGACATTTTACAACAAATCAATACTTGAAACCCCTCATTAGTACTCAGTCTTATTAGGCCTGTGTACACCAAAAAATTGCCTCTTAATATTAAAGCTCAAACTCACTTAATCCACTCAATTATGATTAAAAAATAATATAAATATAGTATGCATGAACTCAAGGTCATCACAAATTGTATTAGACACTTCCACTCAGAAGATAAGGCTTCAATAACACCTCTGTAACCTACTCACTGAACATTATTGATTTTCCTCAAAATACAATCATGATGACTTAGATCTCTAACACATGTATAAACATTTTCAATGAATTTTTATCCATGTATATGATCCTATGAGATAATGGTAAATATCATATGTTCAAATGGAAAATATTGGTCTTGTAGACCAAGCTCATGACCTTAAATCTCATTGTCTCACTTAAACTAGACAGGTCAACTTGTGAACAACATTTTTCACCACACACATGATCATTAAAGATTATTAAAAGAAATATAATATCTAAAAAGTCATAAAAAAAATATCCATGCACTTGGTTTCCTAATTTTATCTTGAAAACACATTCCTATTCATCTTTTTATTGTTGCTTAGGTTTTTCAATGTTTGCACCATTAGGCCTATTAGCGACTAGCTAACTTGGATGAGCAGTTTAGCACACTTTATGGATAAAACCTATATATAAACATTAATTGGCATGACATGAAACATGAGTTTATACCTTCTTCCTCCATCCATTTTCTTTCTATGTCCAATGCAACATTTGACTTCTATAGTAACTTCTTCAGAAACAAGAATGTAACTTAACATTTTCTCTCTTCTCTCTCTAACCAATACCACTGGAGGTACCTAGGAGAGTTCGATACAAGATCTGATAGATTAGGTGATGATACAAATCCATTATGGGCATTTTTTTAACATCATCAACATAAGGTACTTATTAGGGTTCTAAGAGGGTTTAAACATATTTCCACTCTTAACGATCATTCATAAACTATAGCCCCTCAATCCAAAAAATAATACCTAAAATTTTGAGATAGGACCCTTCCCAATATACCATTAACTACTTATGTTACCTTTAAAATCTTTAACAAGATAATGAACACAATAAAATCCTTTTCAAGTTGAGAACCCTTCATTCTGAGCACTCGAGAAACCTTCAAACAACTTTTCATGCCTTTTCCTTCAAACTATGACCTCAAACTATATGAAAAAACTTGAAACATAATACCCCACCTCTTAAAATTATTACATGAGATAAAACACCTTGAAATCATATCATGACCCTTCATTAGTCCACACTTTCTCTCTTTGCTCTCTAGGCCTTGACCTAAAAATCAAATTAAGCCTTCAAAATAACCTTCATGCCTCTTTCCATGTACTCTCCACCTCACTCACATACTCAATAAACCTATCTCGTGTTTAAAAACTCACCTACATCCTTCTCATGTATTGACACCATATCATGATACTTCATTAGGCCATGTAGGGTCTATTAGTGGTCTAGGTACAGACTAGGTCTGAAGGTCCTACCCCTATAGGCTTAACTTGAGACTCTAATGAGTGCTCCAATTCCTCAATTACATTCTCAAAAAACCTCATATAGGCATGCATCATTATGTTTACTTATCTCACCAAACCATCATGCTCATACCTTCTTACAATGTCTCTTCATGTCATGACCAGGATTAAACTACTTAAGCACTTAACCTCAAAGACTTGTTATTTATGCATTTGTCAACAATGAAAACAAGTAAACAACATTCATAACCACTTCAATATTATATTTCATAGTACATATCTCCAATGTTCATAATCTTATCACAACACACACTGCCAACTAGCCTTACAACAATACTCTCTTCAAACCTAGTTATTATAAGAACATTCAATGACAACATTGACAACTTCTAGCTAACCTAAACCTTGACATAAACCAAAATAAAATAAATTGTTTTCCTTCAAATTCTCTCTTGCCTTCAAATTCTCTATTACCATAATCTTGTCACTTCACATATTTTTAATTAGGCTTACCCTTTTATGCTTACAACATTCATGAAAATATCAATCTTGATCACTCATCACCTTTGACAACATCATACTTCCAATTGGAAACACACTCCAATAGGTTACTACCATGTTGAATATATCTTTGACATCAATGACCATTATGCCTTTTCATGATGCACTCTTTTGACATCAATGACAAAAATGTTCCAATAAAGGACAAGTTCATCCTTTAAAGGTTTTAAGAAGAAAAAAAAATCTACTAGACCCTTGATTAATTATATGGTACTTGATGATAATAAATTAGATGAGCCCTTGGGGCTACTAAGCCTAGCATAGAAATGAAAAAGTATTCTATACTAGGTATCTTGGTCTCCCTTGGATCCTCGAAGGTTAAGACAAACTATTATAGATAATAAGAAGTCAATGGGCTCTCCTAGGGGTTCAATTAAGATTCCTTCACTTAAAAATAAGGCCCACATGTCCAAGGGGATAAACACATCATTAGTAATGCCTCTTGGCTGAATTTTTCACAACAATATCCTTTAGAATGGCAAAATCAATCTTGATGAATTAATGGTAACTCTTATAACTCAAGAGGGGAAATGGACTGAGGTTAAAAATATAAAAAGGGAAAGGAAAAATATTGTTGCTAGAGTCAATACGAGAGGAAGCAAAACTAAAAATATAATGGAAAAATACCTTGAAGAAGTTAATGGAAATAATCAGGGATCACAAAGGATCATTAAATAATCCAAGATTTTATAAGTTCTATGGGACATGATATGGATAATATGTGTCCCCCTGGATCAGTATGTTTTATTAATCTTGGTCATTTTCTTTGATTTTGAATTTTGAAATGTGTGATGGATTCAATGTTATGATCCATCATGGCTCTATATTTTTTTAGAGGGAATGGCATTACGAGTTAAGAAGGAGTTGGGATTCACTCGTCAACCCTTTGAGTGTATTAGGTATGTCCTGTTGGCACAATAAATGTGGTTGAAACTACTTTTTCTATTTTGAATTCTTTTTGTTTTTTCTCCCTCCTAGAAAATTTTGGTGGGAAGTCATTTATTAGTGAGACCATACCTCTATATTTTCAAAAGTTTTTAATTTTTCTTAAGCATTTATTAGATCATTAAGGTGAGCTTAATTTTTGGTAGTTTTGGAAGTGGTTTCCCTATTGAGCATAAGATGGAGTGAATAGAGGGTCAGCCTAAGAACACGAATGAACCCCTAAGAGGGAATATTAAGTAATTTTTAATTTTTTTGAAGCATACTAATCCAATCCTATATGTTCTTGATAAGGATTTGGAAGAGGTTGAAGAGAAGTACAACTACCTTGTTGTAAAATGCATAGGAGTGAGGCATGACATTAAATATGTTAGGAATTATATCAAGAAGAATTAGACCAAGGTAGGATAGGTCAAAATGTTTACTCTAAATAACAAGTGTTTGTTGTTTCCATTTGGTTTTAGGAAAGATAGTCTCAAGATTCTTAATGAAGGCCTATGGTTAATGGGTAAATACTTTATTGTGCTTAATCCATGGATACTAAATTGGTCCCCCTTCATAATCAAGATATATAATAACTCTTTATGGATTGATCTCCAAGGACTCCATCTTACCTACTGGGGTAAATGGGTTTTGATAAATATTATAAAAACCATTAGTGTATTTGTGGTTATCTACCTAGTCACCCACTCTCATAAATGGTTGGTCTCAGGCCAGACTATGTGTTAGAATTATCAGAGCAATCTATTTATAGTTATATTTGGTTCAGATCAAAATTGGGATCCTAAAATCAAATTATTATGCATGAAAATAAATAATAAATTTTTTCATGTTGTAGTAAATTGGGTCATCTTAAGGACTCGTGTCCATCAACCTAGGGAATTCATTAAGATAGAAATATCAGAGAGAATGAGCTCAAAGATAGCCCTAGATATTGGAATATTGATGGGAATGTTCTAAGCTGCCCCCAAATGAAATTCTTGAAAATATCATGAGTCATGAATAAATTAAAGATTTTCTAGGTAATAATAACCTATGGATCCTCTCGTAGCTAGTTTTATTTATGGTCTCTTGTCTTTGGTGCATATAGCTTTTTACATTGGGCTGTTTTGGTTGCCATGGTTGTAGTGTTTGTCTAATAAGACCCAAACCCCACCCGTGTCATGGGTTGGACCCCACACAAATTTTGTGGGGATTTATCGTTAATCATATAATTCTAATATTTATAAATATTTACACATACAACCATATCTTTTAATTTTTTTTTATCAAATCTAAGTTAAAATAGTTGCCTATGAGGATTTATCATGTTTTGAAGAGTGGAGAGATTATGATTTCATTTTTTCTCATTTTTTGACAAAGAAAATTAACAATCCCTCAAGAATTAATGAAAGTGTTAAAGGTCATTATATGTCACTAAACCCATGACCATATTAATAACAGTATTGAATATAATTCTAATATTGTATCCCAAGGTAAGAGTTTGGAGGGAATGTACCCCTTTGCAGAATCACTTTGGAGAGAATAATTCCTTTTGTTGAATCATTAATAAATTTAGAATAATAAAGTCTCAATTTTGAATAAATAATCAATCCTATAAATTGGAAAGATATAATTCTCCAACTGTAATGAATAAGTAGAATTTCCTAATGTACTAATCACTAAGAACGTGGAATTACGATGGATTTGATAGACGTGATGCTAAGGCCATTGAGTGTCACTAAAATTGAATGTACATCACCTATAACAAAATAATGGAACCACATAATGGGTTCAGTAATATTAATACCAATGTTATTAAGTGTCATTAGAATTGAATGTAAATTAAACATAACATATTGAATCATTATGCTATGATGGTTTTATATTCAAAATTTCATGATCGAAAGAGAATGAATAATATTCATAACCTAATCATGGCCTCAGTGCCAATAAATTTTAATTTGGAATAATCATGTATATTGTAGTGTAATAGACATGTGCATGAACTAGTATCATGCATTTTAAACTTTGAATATGTGCATGACAAATTATCATGCCCCGTGAATGTGCCAAATGATATAGAATTCCATGCATCCATATTCTTATTTGTAATTATTTATGGAACATGTAATTTTTTATTTTTTAATCTAATTTTCATATGTGCATGCATATGCAACTAAGCACATATGAATTTTTACTCAACTCTCTGTAAATTTAGTTCATATGTATGTCATATTACCTCATAATTTATACTGATATGTTAATATTTGCCATGTATCTAATTTATGAATTAATCTGAGTATTTTAAAAAATTTGTAATGTATGTGCAATCTGATTTTTTACTTTCTCTATTTTTTTGAAATCCATATTTTGTATTTTATCTATTTTTTTAATTACTTTGATTCTTTAAAATCTATATTCTTCCCATGATATGATTGAGTGCACTTGTATGACATATGCACCTAGCAATTGTCCCCATATGTATAGTTTTCTAAAAGTTTCTAAGACCCTTGTCAAATCTATAGCATATGGAAGATTTGAACCATTATGAACCATGTATAATGAGACAAAATGTTGTCTCTACTAGCTTATTTATTTCAATGAGCTCAATGTATGCCTCTATTTTGATATAAGTGATGATAGTATCAAATGCATCATATTAAAATAAGATGTATACTCTAAATAATTTTAAGATAATATTTTTATAAATCTTGACAATATTAACATATTATTATTGGACCATTTTAAAATAATTAATTTTAATATTATAAATATGTTTTATGTGTATTGTATAAAGTATTTTGAAGGTAATAGTTTTAGATGAAATAATCATGAGATAGAAAAAGAATATGGAGAAAAAATCATGTATAGGCAAATCAATGCTAAATTTTGAATTTTTAAATGGCTTATATGCATCATGTAAATATTAACATGAAAAAGATGAAATTTCATGTGTTCCAATTCATATCATTTGAAGTGATTTTTATATTTATTTCTAGAGGTATTGTGTGCACCTAGGTTTTGAAGAAATAGTTGCAAAATCTTTGAAAAATAAATCAACCCATATATAAATAGGTTTGTTGAAAATGAATTTTTAATTCATTTGAATATTTCTAAATTGTGATTTTAAGTATTAATTGAAATAAAATACCACAAAGTAGAGATGTTGGACATACCCATTTTGAGTAGGTTTAAGATGCCCTATAGTGTGATGTTACTCTGACATTGGTATACCACAAAAATACAATTTTTGACATTTATAGAAAAATTAAATTAATTTTTTTGGATTTTTTATGTATTTTAATTTCATTTTTGGAGTTTTCAAGATATGTCTTTTCTATAATAGTCAGTTCTAGACCCTATGTTCAATTGTATAGAACTATCATGGACTCATCCCTTTTATTTCAGATATATAATGACTAAATTTTAAATTTGAATATTAGAAGTGAAAATATTTTAAATATTCCATATTTTCATCAGTTTGTTGAGTTTTATTTCATGTTTTTGTTACTACATATTGACATGTAAGCATGAGACTTTATATGTGAACACATTATGGAGACTATGTGAGCATTACCTTTGAGTGACATAGAGAGGGTCACTCTTGAAGTGGTCAAGATTGGTCATTCTGGCTAGTTGGATGTGATTCCTAATAATATGACCAAGATGATCACATTGGTAGAGTGGTGATATTTGGATATTTACATTTCTTGGCTGCCCATGGGGGAGAAGATCAAGACACTCAAGGATATTTTGAGGATTTTAATACTTCTTATTTTTGGTGCATGTGTGTCCTTATAAGGTGGTGGTTGTATAGTGAGCATAGCACAAGTGCACCAATATAAAACTATATGTTTTAGGGGTAACCAATATGTTACTAATGATAACACTATTCTTTAAGTATAAATTGTGTTATCAAATATTTTTTGTGTGCAGAAAAAAATTGGCATCTTTTAATGTAGTTAATGGTGACAGGTTATCCATTTCATATAAGATGCATTGATTTATCTAGGATATAGAGGATCATGGTATTTTTCATTCATGAATCCATAATATGATAGCCAAATGGTATATATATTTAATAAATTTACATGAGAGGCATGTGGTGGTAGATTGAACTCGACCACATTATTGAATTATTTTATTTATGGTAATTATTATTTACTATAGCCTATAGGGATGCCTCAGTTTGATAGCCTAACCCATAGATGCATGAAAAGAGATGGTTAAAAATTACTAATATTCTATAAAGTGATACAATGGATTATCTTCAAATTATTTACTAGATGAAAACATAGTAAATTGTGTAGAGACCCTACTTGCATTGTTTGCCTGAGGATGGGTTATGACTAAGATGGATTCATGTGATATATTGATTTAATGATATAATAATAGATGTATATGATCATTTTTAGTTTTAAATTATTACATGCAAATTTGTCATCAAATAATAATTTTTCCTAACATCGATTATAAGGAAATGATATGTGAGAGCTCCAAGACATGAGGATTAACGAGGCCAACCTCGTGCAGCTAGTTTTGAACATATTCCATTGACTGAGGTGGACTTTATTATCTATTGTCTTGATGTAGATGATGTTAGGTGTACTCTAAAATATACATGATTTTATATTGCATATAGGTGGCCCATTTCATTTCTTGTTATGGTAGAAGGTACCCCTAAGGTAGAAAGTCAAGGAGATGTAGGTGAAGTGGTAGCTACTAGGCCTCATTCTCTTCATACAAGTGTGTGTGTGTGTGTGTGTGTGTGTGTGTGTGTGTGTGTGTGTGTGTGTGTGTGTGTGTGTGTGAGAGAGAGAGAGAGAGAGAGAGAGAGAGAGAGAGAGAGAGAGAGAGAGAGTTTATAAAATATATTAGTTACTTTGTTATATTCGATATTGATATTATATGTGGGCTTGTATCCACCCACACACACACACACACGTATGTATGTATGTATGCACACACATATATACATGTGTGTGTGTGTGTGTGTGTGTGTGTGTGTGTGTGTGTGTGTGTGTGTGTGTGTGTGTGTGTGTGTGTGTGTGTGTGTGTGTTTATGTATTTATGTATTATGTATGTATGTATATATGTATGTAATATGTATGTATATATGTGTGTATGTATATTTATAAGGGATGATGATTATTACATTACTATCATAGAAGCATGCCTTTGGTTTTAACCTTTCATATGTTATTTAAGGTAGTTCCTTATGATTTATTAGAGTGTGCCATAGATATATTGGATGAGCATGCCCCCATGTTTGACCAAGTGGAGATAGACATTAATGCATATCTAGTGTCTACATTAGAGAATGATGATGTGAGAACTAAGCAAGATGTAGTGATCATTGAGTGAAACCAGATTATGGAAGATTTGTAGATACATTAGATGCCTTTTTCTCTAGTTAAAGACAAAGATCATTCCCTATTAGATAAATATATACAGTTACAATGTGATCATACATATTTATGTTCATTAGTGTTCGTATATGAGGATAATGAGATAAGGATTAAGTTCCAATCATAGACTCAATAAGATGATAGTGGGGTGTTGTATTCACAAGCCCCTCTCTCAATGGAGAGAGATGTTGAGATAGATGAGTTAACTAGAATCCAATCATTGAGTTCCTTTATGTATGTTGAATTTTTTTAATAATGTTTAAATAGTGATTCATATGTGTGTGTGTGTCTCCCCACACACACACACACACACACATGCATGCATGCACATACATAATTTTATGTGTTATTTCTTATCTTGAGATTATGTGAAATGAATGTTACATATGTTTAGAATATTTTTTACATTTGATAATTGGAATCATGTGATAATGTTTTAGATTAAGGTAAAAGCAGGTTTTGAAGGGACCCCAAAACCCTTTAACAGAAAAAAAAAAAAGATAAAGCATTTATATCCACCAAGAAAAGCAATCCTAAATCCTACTGAGGAGCAACATCAAAATCAGGTTTTACAGGGACTTGAAACCACAAACATAAATTGATAAAAGTACCCAGGTTTTATAGAGACCTAGAAATTCAAAAAAGGTTTAAAACTAAGAACCAAAAAATAGGATCAAAAATAAGAACCAGTTACAACATCCAACAATAAGGACTGAAACAGGAACAAAATCAACAAAGAAGACCCTAGTCTTCTATTCCAATTCCATGATCATCTTAACAGCCTCCTTCCCAATCGTAGCAATATCTTGGATGGTGTTAGCAGCTGAAGTAGCAACATCTTGCAAGGCTTTCTTCCTCAAACTCTGCCTAGTCTTCTTACTTGGACCCTCTAAGTATATTATTTCTTCATTTGCTCTTTTTCCAAGATTAGCTGCAGTAGCACAGATGCTTGATGTTACCTACTCCATCTTTGTTCTACTTTCCTTGATGAACATTCTAAGATTATGCTCATAATATTTAAGTTTATTTGGGATATCTCTCATTTGCACCTCCAAATGGTTGATTTTGGTCTAATCAACATCCTGATTGTGTTGCATTGTTTCCACTTTCTTCTTCAGCCCCATTATTTCATTATAGATCCATGAATCAACTTGGAGAATAGAATCAGCTTTGAACTTGGTAGAATGCAGGAAGGAAAGCTTAATGTCCCTCTGTAGATAATCATGAATGTCTTATGTATTCTCATGTGGAGGGGAATCAACCTTTCCAATTCATTCCTCCCTATCCATCAGTTCTTCCTCTTTAGTCTCAACAGGGTCTTCATGCTAAACAGGGTCCTTCTCTTGTTCTCCAGTTTCCATTGCAGGAGTAGAAACCAAAACCATGTGATCCTCCTCTCTCATAGAAACTAGATCATCAATTAAAATATCTTTGTCTTTAACACCTCCCCCCAACACAGTCTGATTATCCTCATTATTAGAATTGCTCTGATCTAAGTTTCCCTCAGTTGTATCCCCTTCATTCCCTTTCTCAAATTTTCCTTTAATTTTTGAATATCCATCCAAATTGGAGCTGAACTCCATAACATCCATCCCTTCCTCTTCCTCAAGGACATCCTTCTCAAAACTTTCATTACTCTCTAACTCAAAATCCTCTTCTACAATTTGTTTTTTAGAACTAGAGGGTTTTGGTTTTACCTTTTCTATCCCTTTAACTTTCTCATCCTTCTTACACTTTTTGGACTGAGAACCCTTATGTTTGTCAGAATAAGGAGTCGAAGCTATAGAATTATTTTTTAAAAAAATCTCTATGATAAGTATCAGACCTTCATGTAAAATGGGGCGAGACTCCTTCCTATGGGCAAACAATCTTTTAAGCAATGAAAAATGCAAATAAAAAGGGAAAGAAATTCTATCCTTATGCCTAAAATGGTTGAGAAAAACAAAATCAAATTTGTGAACTCTTTTATTCCTACCATCAAGGATAAAGTACTCATGGATATAGCATAACACATCTCTCCAAATTCCTTTTATCTGCTCCAAATCAAAGAAGTCTCCATTCTTTTCCAGTTGCTTCTCCTCTGCATCCATCTTCAAAAAAAAATTATAGGCTGCATTGGAGATACTGGTCTATTTTGAGAACTTAATACCACCCATGGGAAGCCATGTGACCTCGGCAATGAAATCCTCAGTAAGCTTCACAGTGATTCCATGGAGAGTAACTCTGTCATCAACCCAATATTTAAAGAAGGCAATAGTGATCTGGGGTTTGAATCCATGCAAGCGCTCTAGATAACTGACCACCTTTCCTTTCTATAGAATCTTCCATACGTCATGTCTAGCCTTCCAGTCATCACATTTTTGGGCTCTTGCTTCTGTGGTTCACCCTTCATATTGCAAAGCAAAAAAAAAACCAGAAGCACCCAAACACAAAAGGTAAAAGGGTTGAAATGGAACCAGTTATTTGTTACTTGAAATGGAGTTCACCTATATGATGACATATGTAGTGACCACATTAAATTCTCATGAATGTACCTCCTCAGGGAAGGTAATCTGTCTGCCATAAGGCCACTCCACCAAATCATTAAATTTCTAATCCAAGTAAATCTTTCCCACTTTAGAATGAATGGCATCATAATCAATAAGTGCTTTGAGATCAACGTGCTTATTTAATTCATCAAGCCACCTCACCTTATGCCCCATTTGAATAGCATGATTAGCTATCTAGTCAGCGACCCCATTGGCCTCTCGATATGTATGGGATATGGCCACTTTTTCAAATTTTTGAATTAAGGCTTTGATTTCCATAACCGTAGCCTCAATAGAACATGAAATTGCATTTTTATTATTTAGGATGTTAATAATATTCAAAGAATCACCTTCCAACCATAATTTGGAATACCCCAATTCAATAGCTAATTTAATGGTGTAGAGGGCTGTAGTAGCTTCAATAATATGGCTATTCAAATTACCAATTAGGATAACAATAGCATCAATTACATTTCCCACATGATCTCTCAATACCCCTCCACATCCCACTCTTCCCGGATTTCCCTTAGCTGCTCCATAAAAGTTCCCTTTGATCCATCCATTAGGAGGAACATACCATTTTATGATCGAACTTGGATTATCAATTTTCAAATTAGACCTTTCAGATCGTAAAGGGTTATCAAATTGGAAGGTTACTACTTATTATTTTGATATATTTTGTATTGACATTTTATATGAAAAAATGTGTTAATTATATTGTAGTTCAATTTAAAATATGTGTATGGTTGATTTAATTGAGAATTGTAGAATCAATTGACCACCCTAATGGAAACAAAAAAAATAACATTGTACTAATTGTTATTTATTACTGCCTTTGATATTGAATATTTGGCTTTGTATTCTTAGAGATATCCACACCTGCATCTATTACATGTGACATGTGTGGTTGATATTTAAAATAAATAAATAAAATCTGAATTATGCATTACATGTTCATGTATTTGATCTAAAGTTTTATGTTTTTAATTTCATACCATATATTTGTGTAATTTGCTATGTAACTTTAGTGTGGACTCTAATGTCCTTTATGTTTTTTCTATCGATTTGGAATGTTATTAAACCACCTTTGAAAGTAAAATATAAACTTGTATTATCCTTATTCACTATTGCATTCATTTTTTGTAACCATGGTTGTCATAGAATTGTATTTCCTTGTGGAATAGTATAATTTACATATAATAATGTATTTATTATTTGGAGCCCCAAAGTGATTGGTAAACCAATGTGTCCCATATCAAATACCTTTGTAGACTATAAATATGGTTCACTATATCCCATAATTTTAATAAATTTTACTATATATGTATATTATTTCATATTTTCTAAAAAAATATCTAGTGTACAAGTGTTTTTGACAAGATCTCAAGTGATCATTGGCTCTTTCTCATAAGTATTATGAGATAATTTGGTCTTCATAGGACAAGATGAAAAAAGGTTTTTTTTATCTTGTTGTCCACTTAATTATATGTAACAATCCATTCATCTACAATTTGTATAATCTTTTTGTGCAATGCATAACAATAAATAACTTTATGTCCATTTATATCATGATAAGTGAAAAATGGCTTGCCTTTTACATACTCAAGTTGATGAAGAGGATGATAGTATTTAAAAGGAATGGTGTTTAACTTATCATCCACAATGTATGTATAATATCATGTAGTGGATCTTTGAATTGGACACAATAAAATGGTTCTTTATTATTGAAGCTTAATTCATTCACATTAGATGGTGCTTTCTAAACTAACTCTTTCTGTATATTCAAGACCTTAACTTGTTATTCCTTGATTGTAATTATTTTCATTGATTCATCTATATCATGAGTAATTTTAATTTGACTCTTTTTTTAATGTTAATTTTGAATTCACCCTTTTATTAATAACTTTGTTCTTGTATGAAAATGGCCCTAATTCATTTGTATTACTAGCCTTATCGATGGAAAAATTAAGATCATGTGCATATTTGAACACATTCATGTATAACTTATAAAAAAAGGTATAAATTTTATGCATGGATTATTATTTCAATGAAGAAAAAATACCTCTATTGAATTTTTTTTTTTTTCCAAATCCCAACATCAACCGATATGTTTTAACCTATTTTCAATTTAACAATTAAAATGTTGTTGAATAGGTATAAAACTTGGAAAGATTAAAGTGCTAAAGATGTAAAATTTAACAATAATTGTTATTAAAAATTGGTAAATATAAAAATATGTTATTTTTAAAAAACACTGAGAATAAATATACTTAGCTTATATTTAGGTTCTTGGCTAATAATTTTTAATATTTGGTAATATAAACCAATAGTAGACAGGACTATGATTGTGCATGACTAGAGGTCAAATATAAAAAATTATTGGATTATACCACACTTTGTTAGAAAATAGTGTAGACTGATCATGTCTTTTGACTATGAAATATTTTGCATTAATTTTGTCTAAAATTTACACATTTCACCTTTTATGCCTATGTTGATTACATTGATATGTTCATAATCTATTTTTTCCATGTGGAAGTCACTATTTTTCTTATATTTGATTTGGAAACCCCATGGGTATTTTTCAGAAATGAAAATATATAAAAAGGGGTGAACTATGACTATAAATGATCATAGGTAGAACCTAAAAGTGATTTTAGATTGGTCCATGTTCCATAGAGAATAATGTAGGGCAATTATGTTATTTTATGGTAGAGTTGTTTTTGTCAACTATGATGGAAATATATTTATTTTTCCACCTATATCTATGTTGACTAATATTTTTAATGCACTTCCATATATGAAATGTCATGTGGAAATACATACAATATAAAGAATATATTTATTGCACATAAATTAAATTGATATCAAATATGGGGTGTTATAAAAAATGGATTGAGTTGGGTTGAATCTGGTTAATCCCTATTGAATAACCTTCGTCAATCCTTTTTAAATAACCAAGCCCTACACTATATTTCTAATAATATGAAGAAGTATGAAACTTGAATTTTGTTCTCCCACTAATGTGTATGTAATAAATTTTGAATGCTTATCTAAATGATCATTAATGTATTTTACCCAAGGAAAAATTATGAAAATATTGATTTAGCATCTATAACTTTTAAATTTATATTCAAAACATTCTATGGATAACACATGTAAATATTTGTATACCTTTTGATAGTGTGTAGTTCTAGATAGAAAACTAGAATGTAATATATTATTACTTGAATTATGATCATTACATGATTCAAGAATGGAAGTAATTCTTATAGAAAATGCACTACCTTATCACATCTTCAAGCAAAGGATGGAGATTATAGGATTAGAAAAATATGCAAATAAATCATTTTATCCTTATTTTACTCCTATGGGAAAAATTTGGACATAACAACCCAAAAATGGTGGGATAGATAGAACTAAGTTAATAAAATAAAAAAATTGTAATTTTATTGTTAATCCACATTTGGTGAATGAATTACCTAGACTAGTCCTGGCATTCCCCCGCCCCCCTAATTCAACACCACTTTAAGTGAACATGAGAGAGATTACTATAACACCTCAAACTTGGCAGGCATAAATGCCTTAGTGAAAACATCTAAATGTTTTTTATCTATTGGGAAATATTAGAGCTAAACGTTATTGTTTTGCACTTTTTGTGAATGAAATGTACTTGCACCTCAATGTTTTTGGTGTGTTCACTAAATACAATGTTGCAAACAATATTCATTACTCCTTCATTATCTATATGGAGTATTGTTGGATGGTTCTATGGTATTCTAAATCCTTCAAGTATATTTCTAAACCAAATATCTTCACAAATAACTCATACTATGTGATATTTTTATTTTTTAGAGGATCTT